>CABHPQ010160679.1:0-23510 GCA_902168405.1 Peromyscus aztecus | reverse complement strand
GAATAAAATTAACTTTTTGGAGAAATGATTTTTTTTTTTGGAAGGGGTGGGTTGCTCTATAATCAGGCTGGCAAAGAGGTCTGAGAATGTCTGTGGATTAAAAGTCTTTCCTAGAGCACCCTGTTTTCCATACTTACCATCAATTTTGTAAAAAGAATTATGTGCCCTTGTGAAGGAAGCAAGAATTGGGCATGACTGGGGAGGTATGGATAAGCAGTTATCTGGATACAAACAATAAAGATGTAAGGAAGAAGGAGTGGGAGAATGCCCATGTAATTTGATTGAAAATAAAGTCATTCCCTAAGTCTTGTCTTTGTGACACATATGCCTGAATCCAAACATCTCCAAGTGCTCAAATAAGGAAGTGGCCATTCTTTGTTTATTTAATCAGTGGGTGCTTATGCTTTTCTTTTGTATGTGTGAGTGGGTGGAGAATGTCCAGATCCTGAGGTTGTAGTTTTAGCTGTTGTTTTCTGGGATTTCAGTGTATTCCTAGCATACAGTAAGTGCTTCACATTTGTATTTTTTTACTTAATAACAGACACATATCTTTACAGGCAGAATTGTAATACCTGATGCTAAACTTGCAAACAGGTGCATACGGAGCAGAGTATAAAGGAAAGGAATGGTCCACCTTGGAATTGGAATGTGGGGTGGGGTAATTAGGAGCAACTTCACAGAAGAGGTGATGTTTGCTTTGTTTCTTGCACTATCCTGTTCTTATTGTAGTTCTAGTCACCAACTAGTATGTTGGAACACACGTGGTAGGCAATCAATAGAAGACCTCACCTTTAACTTATAGATGAGAAGTCTAGGAAGGGAAGCCACTAGATACCTTTAACTAGCAGGGTCATGTCAATATATTTTATTTACTTATTTATTTGGCAGTACTGGTTATCTTTTTATATTTTAGCCTTCAGACATTGTCTCATGTAGCTCTGTTGTGTCAATTTCCTCTATGATTGAAACATTCCATCCTGCAGGGAAGCTCTTTAAACAGGAAGGAAAACACCTCAAAAGTAGCTTAAGGAAGTCCCTGAAACTGACCATATTCGATAGGCTCCTCCCTGCCAGAGTAAACAACAGAAGCTGAGAGTCCCTCTTAGAAGCCAAGCTGCAAAAAAGACTCAGACAAACCAGGAGGACACTGAGACTAGACCAGCCGCCTAGAAGAAGCAAAAACCAGCTGAGCTATCTGGAAGAGATTTAGACTAACTGAGATACCTGGAAAGGACATTTTCTAACCTGTTGAGCCGTTTGCAGGCTCTGCAATGTGCTCTAAGTCCCCAGCTTTGAGATGCTGGTGTGGGCCTTTGGTGGTACAGCTGTTTTGAGTCATTTCCACTCCTGTAAGTAACTGTTCACCCATATTCCTGTAAGTAACTCTAATAAAGCTCATTGGTTCACCAAGTTGGACTTTGGTGGTATCCATACTTTGTCACCAGTTCTCTGTGTACGCGGATTAGACTTGAGCATCATATCTCTCCAGGAAAAGTTTTGTCACACAACAAGCACTAGCCTCAAACTTGCTATGTAGCTGAGAGTGGCCATGGCCTCCTGATCCTCTTGCCTATACATCCCAAGTTCTAGAATTAAAAATACTTGTTGCTACCATACTCAGCCAATACTGAGGACTGAATTTAGGGTCTTGCCTTTGACATGCTAGGAAATACTCTACTACTCAGGAGCTCCATCTTCTTTTTATACTTTTTGGTTTTAGATAGTTCTTTCTATATAGCCCTGGCTGGCCTAGAACTTACTATGTAGAACTTATGAGCTTTCTGGCTCTGCCTTCTTAGGGTTAGGGTTACAGGTACATACAACCGTATCTGGCTGTGTTGCTGGGTAGACTTTCTTAGAATGATGTGGAACCCGTGAGAAGAAAGTAGAGTAGGATGTTGAGGGTCCAATTGATGTATATCTAGGACATAAGAAGCAGTGATACCTAGGGCGACTTTAGGCTGGGATTTAGGCAACTGGCTGCCATCACTCAGATTGGAGATTAATACTCCAGTGGAGATGAAGAGTTATACTTCCGGGTTTATTCAATGTCTGCTGAGGTAATCACCTGGGAGTTAGGTCATAGGCTTAGTGAATAGAGGCACACATCTACCGGTAATCTTGATTTCATGTCACTGGTGATTGCTAAAACCTGGGAGTGATTCCTCAGAAGGAAAGTGTATTCTATAAAGAGAAAGGGGAGTGCGATGAAGAAGGAAGAGGAACTGTTAGGGAGGTTTAGAGTCAGATGTCTCTAAAACAAAGGGACAGAGTTACATAGTTATGCATTGTAACAACAGTTAATGGAAAAAGAGGCCATGGACTTAAAAGATACCAAGGAAGGGTAGATGGGAGGGTTTAGAGGGAGAAAAGATATAGTTATATTATAATATCAAAAAATAAAAGAAATAATAAAAAGAACACATTAATTTGTTATCCAAATCCAAAAGGTCAGCCTTGAAACATGCATACAAGTAACATTATACAAACTGAACAGGTTATCCTTATGTATGTAGGAATATATGCATGTGTATGTATGTATATATGTATGTATATATCTTCATTCTTTATTGGAATTAGCCTGTGGTAGGTAGCCACTGGGGTTGATTTCTATGCTTGACAACATTTATGCTAAGAGGAGTTTTTCTTTTCTTTCTCTTTTTTTTTTTTTTTTGAGACAAGATCTTACTGTGTTCTTGAACATAAGACATTCAGCTACCTGAGTGCTGGGGTGATAGGTGTGCACTACCACGCCCAGGTTCAATGCTTTCCCTTCTCTTATTCCTTTCCTTTTCTTTTCCTTTCTTCATATTCTTTGTTTCTTTTTTAGTGTGTGTGTGCCTTCATGTGTGGGTGTATACATGTCATGTGGCCCATGTGGAAGTCAGAGGACAACCTCTGGTGTCAGTCCTATATTTCTTGAGTTGAGACAGACAGTTGCCTGAAGAGGCCAGAGGGCATTGAATATACTGGAATTGGAGTCTCAGACAGTTGTGAGAATTTTGATGTGGTTGCTGAGAACTGAACTTGAATCCTCTGGAAGAACAGTTAGTGCTCTTAATCTCTAAACCATTTCTTCAGCTCCCACTCGCTTTTAATGGTAGCTTCTGGAAGGAGGGCTAAATGGACTAAATAACTGGCAGAATGAAGTCTTGGTGGCAAAACAGTGCCCCCTCTGCACCTGGAGGGGTGGTTGCAGACCCATAGGCATCTGTACCATGGCAGTCTCATTGCCTTAAATTCCTGAGTGTTGTAATTACAGGTGTGAGGGACCATGGCCAATTTCCATGATTTTCTTGGCTCACCTGTTCTGGTTCATGCTAGGTATTGTATTGTACAATATTATTTTAAGATGTGTTACATTCATTTATGCTGTGGAACACTTGTTTAATGATACAAAGATGTGTTGCATTCTTTTATTTTGCATTTGTTTAACTCTGTGAAGCTGTAGTACTTTGCTTGTCTAAAATAGCTGATGGTCTAATAAAGAACTGAACAGCCAATAGTGAGGCAGGAGAAAGGATAGGTGGGGCTGGAAGGCAGAGAGAAAAATAGAAGGAGAAATCTGGGAGGAAAAGAAGAAAGAGCAAGAGAACAAGGAGAGGAGGACGCTAGGGGCCAGCCACCCAGCAACCCAGCCACCCAGCCACCCCCAGCCACAGAATAAGAGTGAAAGTAAGTTATACAGAAGTAAGAAAAGGAAAAAGCCCATAAGCAAAAGGTAGATGGGATAATTTAAATTAAGAAAAGCTGGCAAGAAACAAGCCAAACTAAGGCCAGGCATTTATAAGAAAGAATTAAGACTCTCTGTGTGTGATTATTTGGGAGTGGGAGGCAGGTCCCCCCAAAGAGCCAAAGAGTAAAATAGCAAAAGTAACAAAACACTATTGCTCATTAATTCTTTTCCTGTTGTTTCTGCGGTTAGAGATATAAACCGGAGTGTGCACAAGCTAAGCATGCGTTTTACCACTGACCTATAGCTGAGGCATCTTTTGAAAGTCCTAATAACTCTTCCCCCTCATCCTCCTCCCTACCCCTCTTCCTGTCCCTTCTTTCTCGATCTCCCCCTTCCTCCATTGTCTTTCTTTCTCTATTTCTTTTTCTTTCTTTCTTTCTTTTTTTTGGATGGGGGTTGGTTTCGAGACAGGATTTCTTTTCTTTGTGTAACAGCTCTGGCTGTCCTGGAACTCACTCCCTAGACCATGGTGGCCTTGGACCTACAGAAATCGACCTGCCTCTGCCTCCTGAGTGCTGTAATTAAAGGTGTATGACACCACCTCTATTTCTTTTTTATTGCTGTCTTTGTTTTCTGCTTGTTCAAGACTCTGTAGCTTAGTCTAGCCTTGAACCCATGTCAGTCCTCCTGCCTCATTTGCCCCAGTGCTGAGATTCCAGGTGACAGGTAGCAGCCCTGGCTCACGGCTCCGGTTCCTTCTCACCTGCCTCTTCAGTTTCCCCCTGTCTTTGTCACAGCTTCCCTGTAACTGGGCCTCAGGGCAAACGCCAGCTGCTATCCTTCTATTCATTTTTCTGGTGTGTTACACTTTCTTGTTCCTTTGGGGTTTGTAAGCAACTCTCCCTCCGTTGTTATGCTGTTGGGCTAGAATCTTGCCTCCCTCACTCATGGGGCTGATGCATGAGACCTTGTGCTGAGCTGGGATAGGTGGTGCCTACAGGTAAGAGAGTTTCTGAAATCCAGAAAAAAAGATCGAAAAGAGTTTTGAGTTTTCTAAATATTGTGAGAGAAACAAAGGCGTGAAAACCATGGTTCCTGTAGGATGGCCGGGAGCCCACTGAGCACCTCGTGGAGTGATGACGAAACAAAAGAGCCACCAGGCGGGCCCAGCCATTTTTGGAGAGGGGAAGTACCCTGTCTAGTGTGTACTGGGTTCCTGAATGAGCATTATGTCTGCACTGGAGTACACGATTCGGAGGGGACTGCTGGGAGGGAACTGGGTGTGGTCAGAGAGGACCTTATTTGCTGAAAGCCGAATGCAAGACCTCTAACCAATGGCCCTTCATGTTAAGGTGGAGAAAGACATTGCGTGTTTAATCATAGTAACTGGAAACGCAGCTGGACTGAACACTCAGGGTGCTTTTGTGGAGAGGAAGAGAGAAACCAGACAAAAACACGCTCATTTTACTTAATGTGATGATGTCTGTTTTTTTCCTCTCTCTCTCCACATAAATCAGTGGCTTCTCAGGGCAGTGGCATCCATCTTCCTGCACCCATTTTGGGAATAACTGCATTGACAAGCATGCATCACTCCAGGAAGACAAATAGTTTTTGAGAAGGTCCTAAAAGGTCTTGCTATGTCCCCTCCAAGCAGCCGGCCAGCATCTGTTCTTGTTGCTGCATTAAGGGATGCTGATGTTCTGGATGAGGGTTTTGCATTGGTGAGGTGATTTTTTTTTTTTCAGATACTTCTGGTGATTCTGTTCTACTGTCCCATTATACCAATCCAGTTCAAAGGCATGGCTTTTGTTTTACAAGAAAAAGATGCTCTCCTTATCTAGTCTCTGTCTCTCTCTGAGTTTGTGTGTGTGTACTGTTGTTACTCACCACCCTTATATGAATGAGTCCAAATTATTGTAGTTCTGGAAGTGGGCATTTGGGAAAGCCATGCAGCTCCGCACTCTCACAGCCGGATCTCTTTTAGCTAGGGGTTGTAAACGGTACAGATTTCTGGGTGGTGAAAAGGATAGAGTCAGGTTCTGAAAAGAAGGAAAACAAAAAAAGTGTCAGTGCTGAAGGTAAATCAACCTCTCAGTCTGGTCTAGAACCAGCCAAAGCAAACTCATAGAACACACCACCTAACAGGGCAAAATCCAGGGTTTTCTTGCTAGCCCAAGATTTTCCTGAGGTATCCTGTCCTACAGAGAGGAGAAGGAAGTGTGTGTGTGTGTGTGTGTGTGTGTGTGTGTGTGTGTGTGTGTGTGTGTGTGTCTGTGTGTCTGTGTATATTTCTGGGCGTCAAACCCAGGTCTTTTTCATACTAGCCAAGAACTTCCCTCATGAGTGACTTCACCAGCCCTTCCTAAAAATTCATTTTGATCCAAGGTTTCTCGAGTCTTCCTCTACTGACCTCAGACCTGCTTCCTTCCTGTCTTGAGCCTCCTGAGTAGCTGGGATTGCTGGCATGCCACACTGGTCTTTGTGAGGAAAAGGTTCCTAAAGTACTGCTCTGATCTCTTAGGACACAGGCTTCTGGCTTTTCTTTTTCCTTGCTGTTGCTCAAAGACTGTTGATATTCACAATCAGAGTGGACTTCTGTGGCAGTGCCCATCATGTCCAAAAAAAGTACTTTGTTTCTTAAGGAAACAATGGTGAGATTTTCATAGGGGTGAGTTGCGAGACGTCTCAATTCAAGTTTCTATTAGCGACATGTTGACCTTAACATGGGAGCCTGAGATTGAGATCAGCCTCTTCTGCATTTAGACAGGTATTGCTTTTGTGATTAATTTATCTGACAAAAAGAATGACACGGGTGGTTTTCTTGATAACATCCTCATGGAATCCCACTATGCAGTGTTCTTCATTGATGAGTAGAATGCACTTTGTGATTGTCCATCAGTGTTTGCTTTGATTCCCCCATTGTAGTTCTTTGTAAGCCCAGAGACATCTCTAGTGTTATATAAAATATAAATGATTCCTGGTAAGTGGAAAGGAATTTTGACTGTCATTTTAATTTAATAATGTATTTACCCACATTTAAAGTATAAATACAGATATGGCTACATTAAAGACTTATTAATATGAAATTTATTTATGTATTCACTTGAGACATGTCTCTAGAACTTTAGGTAGCATGTGGATTGTAAAAATGTGTCATTCAAACTGTAGCTAGCCAAAATTTTATGGCTCTAGGTTCCCCGGTAGTCTGGATGTCAAAAAGTATTTTGCACTCTTAAGATGTCTAGAAATTAGAGAGGTGAAAATTGACTTACTTATATACTCTTGGGTATATGTATTTTCTTTTTCAAAAAAAGGTTAATTACAGCCAGGCAGTGGTGGCACACGCCTTTAATCCCAGCACTCAGGAGGCAGAGGTAGGCGGATCTCTGTGAGATCGAGGCCAGCCTGGGCTACAGAGCAAAATCCAGGACAGGCACCAAAACTACACAGAGAAACCCTATCTCGAAAAAACCAAAAAAACAAAAAGAAAGGTTAATTACATTAATTAATTAATTAATTTATTAATTTATTTATTTTGGTTTTTCGAGACAGGGTTTCTCTGTGTAGCTTTGCGCCTTTTCTGGAACTCACTTGTTAGCCCAGGCTGGCCTCGAACTCACAGAAATCCGCCTGGCTCTGCCTCCCGAGTGCTGGGATAAAGGCGTGTGCCACTACCTCCCGGCTAATTTATTTTTTTTTATGTGTGTGTGTATATGTTCATACCTCCATGTGGGCATGTGCATGCAAGTCCTGGTCCTGGTGTGTGGGGTGGTGGATCAGAGGACAGCTTGCAGAGGTAGCTTTTCTCCTTTCACCCTGTGGGTCTCAAGGATTAAACTCAGGTAGTCATTCTTGGAAGCAAGCTCCTTCCCAACTACAGCCATCTTCCCAGCCCCCCAAAGCAAGTATTTCTTTGGTAAACAGAATGTGAGCATCTGTCTTCAGGGAGTGTTCAGAGAGCAATTAATTAATTAGGGCACCTTCTCTGAATTACCTTATTAATTAAAGTAAGGTCATGGACCTCCATGGAAAATTATATTATGCAAAGTATTAACTGGGCCAGAGACTCTATTAAGAGTTGATGGATATGGGACTTGAATATGGCTGGATGATCAAGCACTGACTGGCTTTCACAGGGATATGAGTTTGATCCCCAGGCATGGGGATGTGTTTGTGCAAAACTGAAATCGCCTCAGAGTTTATGGATTTAATCTCTTACATGGACGCCATGCCAAACCAAAGAGCAATCTCCATATAAATACCAGCTTTCAGGTTTTCCTAAAGATGTGTTAGCTAATTCAGTCCACAGGTCGCTCTCTTGTCTTTGAAAACCACTGCCTTTAGGGAAGCTGCTTCATGTTGCTTCTTTGTTTGTGAAGAGCTTACTGCGTTGCCAGGCTGGCCTCAAGAACCACTGCCTCAGAGTTCTGTTTTGTGCATATCCCTTGAGTGGCTCTTGAAGACTTTAGCCATCTGTTTGTCCATCTGGTTCCCATGATGCTCTAGTAATTTGAGGGTTCTTCCTGTAGCTCTCCAGTTCTTTCCCTCCCTATCTTCTACTGTGCATGACTGTGATTATGACTTAAACCAGCATTAATTCTTTTACTCAGTAAATACTGGTAATAAATAGGCACTATTGAGTCATTGGCACTTTTTCCTTTTCAAGGCTGAGTCTCTATTTTTTTATTTTCAAGTTAGAATCTCATGTACCCAAAGATGGCCTTGATTTCAGTATTTAGTAGAGGAGAACCTTGCACTCTTGATCCTCCTGTGTATACCTCCCAAATTCTGGCATTCCAGGCATACTCTGCAATACTTGGTTAAGGCATTTTAAAAATAATGTATTTATTTATTTTATGTGGTTGTGTATTCATGCCCCAGAGTAGTGGTCAGAGGACAACTTGTGGGTAGTTCTCTCCTACCATGTGGCCAGATGTAGCACTGAGCCATCTTTCTGGTCTCAAAGTACTTCTGTTTCTGACTAGTGTATTCAAAAGTACTGGGAACCTTTGTTCCAAGCTGACTTCTTGACGCACTTCCACTCTCTTTAGGTTGCCTTAAAGCTCACCTCCCCGTTTTCTTTTTTTTTGACTACCTCTGTCTAAAGTTAAGAGCGTAGATGGCAGAGATGCCCCCTCGATATTTCACAGATAACAGGGCATGCTGTGCATGCCATGCAGCCCTAGCCCTCTGGAGTTAGAGGCAGGAAGACTGGGAGTTTCAGGACAACCTGGGCTAAGTAGGAGGTTTGAGGCTACCGAGGCTGCTTAAGACCCTGGCTCAACAAACCAAAACCATACAAATCCTTGGCACATAGTTTTTTTGCTGGAAAATCTGGATGTGCTAGACTTTACCTCAGTTAGTCTTAAGGTGCATAATACTAATTGTGTACATCACTCGCTAAGGAAAAGGCTGCTACCAGAAAGGAGAATGCCGTGAATACCGTGAATTGATCACATAGATCTTTGTCACTCATTGGAGATTCAGGGATGTTTCTGGCACATACTTCAGAGCCTTAGGGTTAAGTATAGAGTTAAAAGTTGAAGAGCAAAATGAAAAGGACCCCAAAAGTTGACAGGTGTTTTGCTGTGGGACTTGGTCAGTGTATTGGAAAGCTCTACTCTACTGTAGAACCCATGGCCATGCTTATTATGTTCTCACATCATCTTTAACACACATCCATTTAGACTTGTTCACTGATATATCTGTCCTCTAAATAATGGTTATCATAAAACAGATCTTGTACACCATGTCTCTTTGCAATGTCATTTCGCATTCAGTGTGTTTTTAAGATGTTCCCGCACGTACATTCACATGCGTGTATAGTTGGGTGAAACTTTGACCCATCAGATGGCCCTTGATCCCTATTCTCCTTCCTTTGAGCACTGTAACTTTATGTATGTATGTATGTATGTATGTATGTATGTATGTATGTATGTATCTGTTTATTTTCTGCCCTGGCTGTAATTTCTCACCCTCCTCCCCTTCCAGCAGCCCCCACTCCTCTCTTCCCACCCCCAATCTTGGAGCACTGTAACTTTAAAAGTCAGAACAATCATGGAGCAGGATGACCAGCTTGCTGTCAGTCTCTTCAACGGAAACACTTTTCATTACTTGGTGTCAGTGGTTTGCAATAATTGTCAAAGGGTGTAACTGGTACACTAAATGATATGTGTGTATATTTAAAGACAATTTATACCTGCTGCCTGGTGGTTGTCCTATAGGAAACATTGTTTTACAGAAATATGGCAAAGTGTCAGTTTGTGCTATATAACGAATAATCATATTATCATTACAAACCTGCCATTCTATTACATGCAAAAAGATGATTGTTTTTAAATAAATTAAACATCTGCCATCACTACCCCCATGAGGTTATGGTTTTTTTCTCCAAAGGATTATATGTCATTTATGTTTCTGATTGTAGGTATTTGGCTTCTTTATTTTATTTTTTATTTTGGCCCTTCTGCCCTGTTGTAGAATATTTTAGAATGTGTTACATTTGTTTATGCTGTGGAACATTTGTTTAATTATGCAATGATATGTTGCATTCTTTTATGTTACATTGTTTAATTCTGTGAAGCTGTGTTACTTTGCCTGTCTAAAACACCTGATGGGTCTAATAAAGAGCTGAATGGCCAATAGTGAGGCAGGCAGGGGCTGGCAGGCAGAAAGAATAAATAGAAGGAGAAATCTTGGAGAAGAGGGAAGAAGGAGCAAGAGAGGAGGAGGACACAAGGGGCCAGCCCCCCGGCTATACAACCAGCAACTGAGTAAGAAAGAAAGATATACAGAAGTAAGAGAAATATAAAAACCCAGAGGCAAAAGGTAGATGGGATAATTTAAAGTTAGGAAAAACTGGCAAGAAACAAGCCAAGTTAAGGCCAGGCATTTATAATTAAGAATAAGCCTCCGTGTGTGATTTATTTGGGAGCTGGGTGGTAGGCCCCCAAAAGACTCAAGACCAAAGAGTCAAAGAGTAAACAACAACAACAACAACAACAACATGCCCCATCTTGTCATGTGCTGAGATTATAATTATGAGCATGTTCCATTGTACATGTTTTGATCACGTATGTATTTTATATTTCTTATGAGCATTTTGTATTTCTTGTAGATCAAGATTATCAATCCATTACTGTCACATACCAAGCAATATTTTTTCTTTGTTTGCTGTTTACATTTACTTGTTTGTGATACCTTTATTAGTAAGTGACATTTTGGGTTTGATCTTTAAAAAAAAACTGTTAGATCTCCTTATTCTAAGGCTTAATAAATGTCTATAAATATGTATATATATATATATATGTGCATATACACATTGCTCTTAAAATTTATATTCATGTGTCTGTGTGTCTGTGCATATCTGTGTATGTATCTTGGCATGGAGCATGTGTGGAGTTTGTGGGGCAAGTTGTAGGAGTTGGTCCTCTCCTTCTACTGTGTGGGCCCTGAGGATCAAGTGTAGGTCATCAGTGTTGGTGACAAGCACCTTTACCCTGAGTCATTTTTCTGGCCCGTGTAATGGTTTTCTGAAGCAGTCTCACTCTGTAGCTGGGATGACCTCACATTTACCATGTAGCCCAGGCTGGTCTGGTACTCGTGGCAAACCTCCTGTCTCTGATTTCTGGGTGCTAGGATTATAGACAGATCTGGCTGCTATGTTGTGTTTTTGTTTTTTGTTGTTTTTTTCATTTGCATTACAATTTTTATTCATAAGGTTGTGTGTGATTTTGTGTGTAACAGTTCTGCCTTACCCATGGGAATGTGCTCCCAGAATCTTAGTGGACACCTGTCAGTGGTTACTACCCAATCTACATTCATTGCACTGTATTTCTTCTTTACATTTACACCTCATGTAGTTTAACTCAGAAATTATGTGCAGTTAAATGGTAGAAATAACGAATGGTAAAATTATTGTAACAATATGACAGAAGTTATGTGCCTGGTGTCTCACAATATCTTAGTCTCTGTTCTTCTTCTTGGGATGCTGTGAGATGGCACAAGTATTTGCCATGAGCTATGGTGAGGGGCATGAATTGGCATCACGCCGAAACTTGAAGTTACTAAGAGGTTAAGCAGTCAGCCTGATAATCAATAAGGTTACTAAGTGACCCATGGGCAGTTAGCATATACAACCTGGATATGCTGCTCAACGGAGTGATTCAGATCTGGGTGGGGCAGGATGGGACACACCTGGAGGCTGGCAGATGTCATCGTCATCCTATTTATAAAGCCATACATTTAAAACCCTATGTCTGGTTTATTCATAGAACTTTCTATTTATTGTCTGGCTGTGGGTAACTGAAAGCATGGAGCGTGAGATGGGGTATAATGGAGGCTGCTGTGAGATTTACTTAAAATTGTGTTCTAAGAGTATATAGGAAATTTTACAACTTACTGTAAAAAAGTGTTTTTTCTTTTCTTTTTTTTCCACTCCCCCTTTCTTCCTCCTTCCTTTCCATTTGGTTTTTTGAGACAGTTTCATGTAGTAGCCCAGGCTGGCCTTGAGTTTACTATGTAGCTAAGGATGAACTTGAACTTTGATTCTTCCACTGATACCTCCTGACTACTAAGACTACAGGCATGCGCCCTGGAAAGCACTCTTAAAATATAATTATGTGTGTGTGTAAGTCTCCTTATGTGACAGTATGCATATGTGAGGGTAGGCACCATCAGAGGCCGGAAGAGGGGTCAGATCCCTTGGAACTGGTATGACGAGTGCTTGTGTACTACCTGGTGTGGCTTCTGGGTACTGAACTCAAGTCTTCCGCTGGGATAACAGGGATGTTCCAGTATACCTGGAAAGAAGTCATCTTTATTACACACTGGATTTTAGGTTATATATATTGATTTCTCAACGTATTTTTTTCCTGTTTAGTTAAATTTTTTTTATTTGTTTTTTGCTATCCAACTCTATACTAGCAGCAGATCATTGAAATTGCAATTTTATCGTGAATTTAATAAAAAGTAAGCTGAATTTATTATAATTTACTTTCAAATATTTCCTTAATATTTCCAAATATTTCCTTAATATAAAAAATAATAATTTTTAATAAATTAAAAAAAATTTAATTTATATTTCAAATCAACTTTTTTTGATATAGGTTGTTATGTGGCACAGACTGGCCTTGAACTCATAATTAGCTGAGCATGACCTTGAATTCCTCCTGACTATCCTCTCTCTATTCTAGCTCTAGTGCTGGGATTCCAGGTATGTGCCACTATGCCCAGCTCGAATTAACTTTTAAAGCATCTGCAACTTCCAGAAAAAAAAAATTTACTTGACATTTTGTTGGGAAATATGTTAACTATAAATATCATAGTGTATACAGGATAGGGATAGAAGGCATAGCTTGATAGTGTTATTTATTTGTTTACTTTTAGATGGTTTAATGTAACAAACTATTTTCAGGATCATTATTATGTTTAGCTGCTGGGTGTTCTACCCTGGAAATGAAAGCCCCTCAGGAGCCTCTGGAAATCTTTTTAATTGTACAAGGATTACAAGTTGATTTTGCCAGTCACACTTTGGAACTCTTATTCCAGATGTGAAGAAGGAATTTGGGCAGAGATGAGTGGAAGAGGGGGAAACAGCACAGTGCCTAAGCAGATTCTAAATGCCATATCTGTTGTGGACTGAGGAAGGATCCTGGTAGCAGAAGTGGAATTGATGGGATATTGGGATGAGTTGGACCCAGAAGGATGACAGAGTCATGAAGTCATCGGATGGCTGTGGCTTGGAGCTTAGTTGGCTGGTTGGAAAATAGTACAAAGCCCAGAACTGAAATGCCTGAAGAGGCAGCAGATTCCCAAAGGAGGAGTTGGGTTTGGTTCTGAATTAGCCTGTCAGTGGCTATCTAGATAGATGTGTTAAAGCAAATAATGAGATTACGGCGTCTGGCCTTGGGGAGAGTCCGTCCCTGGCAGAACTTGTTGCAGGAGGTGTCAGGGGAAAAGCCAGTTGAGAAGGCAAAAAGAGGCAGACCCCAGTTCGCTGAACTCCTGCTGGAGGAAAGGCTTAAGAAGTGGGTAACAGGTCAAAGGAGGCAGAGGCATGAAGATGAACACTGAAGACAGCTGGAGAATTCACAAGAACATGACTTCAAATGATTTCACTGAGAAAAGCTCAAATCTATGGGATAAACATAAATATTTAGATGATAGTTTGACAACATGACCATTTAGCAAGACCACATAAGCCCCCTTGAGGCCTTTGGCCAGGTTAACAATACCTAATGTTCTGTCTTTCGGAGCAAATCTGGAATCCAGTAAACAAAAAGTGGTTGAATACCTCCATGATAGTCACGTCACTGTTTTACCAGTGGTACATTTTGCTTGGCAGGTTGATATTACAGCATGTGGGGTCTAGTGCTGGATAAGGCCATCATGTCTTTCGTCTTCCAGCAGCCCTCAAGGCACCTTCCTGCTCTGTTAAAGTGCTCAGCAGGAAAGTTGCCTGATCAGTTTGAAATTGATTTCTCTCTGTCCTGCAGCCAACGTGTGTGTTGTCTTCAGGAGTGGGGTCTGCCCATGTAGTTAATGGTGGGCAGCCAAAAGAAGTGGCAATAGATTGGGCATCTCAACAAATCTAAGAAGAGAAATGTTGGCAGTTACTGGGGTCATAAATCAAGAGGGCCTAAAAGACATCTACAGAATAGTCCACCCAAACAACAAAGAATACACATTCTCCTCAACAGCCCATGGAGCTTCCTCCAAACCTGGTCACTTATTAGGACACAAACCAAGTCCCAACAGATGAAGAAAGGTTGAAACAAACTTCCAGTACACTCTGTTTACAGTGGAATAAAGACATAAAGCAGCAGAAATAGCAGTTATGGAAAGTCTATAAATTCATGGCACTAAACAGCACACCATCGAGTGATAATAACTCATTGAAGAAATCAAGGAACTAAAAACCCAACAATTAAAATGAAAGCACAGCTTACCAAGTTCTCTAAGGTTTTTGTTTTTATGGTTGTTTTGGTGATTGGCTTTCTGTGGTGCTGGTGACACATGCTAGCAAGTGTTCTGACACCGAAGCTACGCCCAGCTTTTGGTATTTTGAGATAGGGTCTCTCTCCCTGTATAACTTGGGCTGATCTTGTGCTTGAGATCCTCTAACCTGTGCCTCCATAATTCAGGAAGTACAAATGTGCACCATCAGGCTCAGCTGAATCTGTTTTTTGAGTCCAGTGATCTGGGAGGAATGATAGTGGCTGAAACCAATGAATGATAAGCAATACAAATTAGAGAGGTTTTCAACATCTATTCTTTCATTATTTCTCTTATTAAAGAAACTGAAAAGGAATAACAAATACCACTGCTTTGGTCTCCCTTTATGTTGGTATTACTAGAGATCTGTTTATTTTTGTTTTCAGTGGATATTTGAGTGCTTATGTGTATGTATGTGCATTGCATGCAAGCCTGTTGGCCCTAGAGACAGAAGAAGGTGTCAGAATCCCTCAGTCTGGAGTCAGCGGTGTTCACCAACTGCCTGATGTGGAGCTGAGAACCAAATCTGGGCCCTTTGCAAGAGCAGCCACTGTTCTTAACTACTGAGCCACCTCTCCAGCCCTCAAATCTGAATTTTTAAATAGGAAAATCCCTTTTCACCTTTATGGCCCAATACCTTGTGATAAATTTTGGGATTGAATTGATGTTATTCATAATGTAACATGTGCCTTGGCTTGCAGCATTTTACAGTCTGATGGGAGGCAACTAATTATATAGTTGTTGTTAGTTATTATGTGGCACTGTGTTATTCATTAAGCGGCACTGTTTACTGTGAGAGAAAAGCCACTATAAGAGTTTATTAGGGGAAGAGGAACAGAGATGGTTGTGGTCAGACGGGAACAGGGCACCTCCAATCATTGCCCAAGGCCAAGCCTAGGAAATCAGCCAGAGGGTAGTCTTCGTTTGATGCCCCCATGCCACGAAGTGCACAGGGACAGTCAGCTGACCAGTGTCCCTCTTGGTGGCACTTCAGACAAGGCCCAGTTGGTGGCCGTGTGGGGC
Organism: Peromyscus aztecus; assembly: GCA_902168405.1. Classification (NCBI taxonomy): domain Eukaryota; kingdom Metazoa; phylum Chordata; class Mammalia; order Rodentia; family Cricetidae; genus Peromyscus; species Peromyscus aztecus. Next base: position 7,816 of record CABHPQ010160679.1, on the reverse strand, counting down.
AGGGCATGCCTGAGCCCAGTGGCCTTCTCTATCACATTTAAAACAAGGATCTGGAGGCTTTCAGGCAGCTGGTCGGATAGCTTGTGCCAGCATTTGGCAGTTCCGTTGATGGGCTTTCTCATCTCTCCATGGTACACCTTAAAGGCCACCACTAAGACTTCTGCCTGGAGGAGGGGCCCTCTCTCCCGCCGCTTAAATTTAGTCCTGGAGAAGCTCTGGGAGTCCTGAGACAGACTTCATTCCTTATCTTGAATTACATTTTTTAGCTTTAGTGTTGGGGAGCCATCAAGGACACCTTCCTTGTCTAGTGGGTTTGACCTGAAGCTGTGTTCTCTAGGCAGAGAGAAAAGCCTGGAAGTCAGAGAAATTTGCAAGTCATTAAACCAATGAGGTGTGAGGTGAGATAAAGAGAAGAGAGCAGAGATAAAATCTAGCTTCCCTGCAGGTCATTTAGAGGGTTTTGGATTGTGTTCTCAGAGTGAAAGGAAACCATTGTTAACATTTTAAGCAGAGAGGTAACCAGAGCCCATAATTAGGATATAAAGCACTTGTGAATGTTTGTGTATGAGTGTGTGTGTGTGTGTGTGTGTGTGTGTGTGTGATTTACCCTGGAATTCCCACCTTTGCTGGGATGACTGGGGGGCAGGTAGTCAGAGAACACTGTAGAGTCGGTTCTATCTTCATCTTTACATGAGTTCTGGGATCAACCTCAGGTAATCAGGCTCCTGCAGCAAATTCCTTTCCCTGCTTACTCGTCTTGCCAGCCCTGGTTTGAATGGTTTTTTGTTTGTTTAATTTTCTACTACACTGGGAGTCAGGCCTTGTTGAGATAAGCACCTAGGCAGATGCTGTACAACCGAGTGCCTCCCTGTGCTGCCCTGGTTGGCTGTGAGTCCCAGGCTCCAGAGATCCTCCAGTTTTAGTTTCCTCATTAGCTGGAACTGTAGCTGTGCACCTGTGCTTTGGCTGCATTGTTGAGTGAATGCTAAAGAGCAGGAAGCGTTCAAATGAACGTGAGAGGGACTGTGAGGCAGGCCAGTCATTCCGACCACAGAAGATGCCGTGGCCAGAGAGAGAGCAGTGGCCACACAAACACAGCTCCCACTTCAAAGGGACAGCATAGTTTATTCTGGCACCAAATGGGAGTTATCATGGCCCAGAGCATGAGTCAGTTTGTCCCAAATAACATACTCCAATGTGGTAAATGTTTCATGAAGATTTTATAGTTATAGAACAAAAGAAAGTCTAAAGTCATGTTTCAGATTTATCGGTGGAGATGATGGGAAGTTGAGTTACAGCAAAGAGGAGAAATCTCTGCTCTGGGTTTCAGATGCCAGCTGATTATATTATTGCCTTGGCCTGTTACAGTCGTACATTCAAGGTGATATGTCACAAGGATCTTAGGTCAGAAGCAGGTGGAAACTAAGATAGCTGAAGCTAATGTGGCTCCAGACTTGTAACATGCCAACTCCCACATCATTCACCTTTGTGGAATCATTAACATAGGTATGCCTCCCACCACCCATCCCCTCCCAGTAACTTCAGTCCACACAAATTCAAGGCTAGCCTTGTCACTATAGAATACAAGCTACCCTCTAACTTTCAACCCCCACCCCCCATCTCAGCCTCTGAATGCTGGGATGATAGGCATGAGCTATCACACCAGTCTCTTCTGACATTTCTTACTCTCTTCTCATCTCCATGTCCACCCATGATACAGAAACTAACGCCATTTGGCAGCCAAAAAACTTGCGTTCCCGCCAGGCGTTGGTGGCGCACGCCTTTAATCCCAGCACTCGGGAGGCAGAGGTAGGCGGATCTCTGTGAGTTCGAGGCCAGCCTGGGCTACCAAGTGAGCTCCAGGAAAGGTGCAAAGCTACACAGAGAAACCCTGTCTCGAAAAACAAAAACAAAACAAACAAACAAACAAAAAAATTGCATTCCCATTGCTTGTAAGGTGAAGCTTGTTAATATTGTTTCTCCCCTGGGGTACATTCAATTAAATCCAAGAAATATTCAGTTAAGATCCCACGCTTGGCCGACCTGTGGCTAAGCCACAGATATATACCCTGCCCATCTTCTAGTTTTCTGCTTTGACTTGCTAACCACTCTCTGGTGTCTGTGACTGTCTCAGTTGGAGGCCTGAGCTGCCATGTTTTGCAGAGGCTCTCAGGCTTTTGTTGTACATTTCTTTAGCAAATAAGCTACTGGAGCAAAAATTATCTATGCTTAAAGAATATGAAGATTGGATCCCTACATAATATTTTCCACATTCTAGAATGATCTAATGTCTGTTTGTCCAAGTAGTTACTTTTTGTAAACTGGAGCATTTGAGTTTTCTTATTAAAATACTTTTAGTTCAGTTTTGTTTTGTGTTTGAGACAGAATTTTGTTTTGTGGTCTGGCTGGCCATGGATTTACAATGCATCATCCTCTTCCATTGTTTCCCAAGTGCTGATATTACAGGCATGTGCCATCCTGCCTGGCTAAGTATTTTATCATAGCCATTCAGTCAAAGGTTGCTGATTGCCTAGACTAGTAGTCTTTACTTCTCATTCTGAAAGAGGAGACACCCCCTCCCCCTTTGTCTACTATCTTAAACAGGATGGTGAAGTGTGAAACAGATGGAGAGGAAACCAAGTCAACAGCAGTGGGATAGTCAGGCCTCCACCCTCTAGATACCCACTTCCATAGCTTCCAGGAACTACATCCAAGAAATGATTACAAGAAGATCCAAGAGTTACTGGAATGAAGGGATAGTTCTTGATGAAAGGAGGTATTTCACAAGATGTGTACTGCCTGGAATCTACCAGAAGTGCCAAGACCAGTGGCTCTTCTCTTCATGAAATCACTAAGATACTATTCTAGCTAGAAGTACCATTTGGCTCTTATGATTCCTCTATTCTTGATCTGCAGACCATCTCTGTCTCAAAATGAGCAAATTGGGGTAGACTCTTTCCAACAGCACGTCTTTCTTCCTTTGATGAGTGTGTGCTCTCAGCTCCTCTCCTCCCCATATTTTTCACATTCTTTGTTCTGATCGGCATAACCATGGATTAGTCACAAACCTGTGACTGTTTGGGTACAGCCTAGCTTTGCTTTCTGCATCTGTCCATTCAACAGCCTGTATCAGATGCTTCTACTCCATACACTCTTATAAATGCCAAGGAAGTTGGAATTTAAATATACAAAGATCTCTGCTCATGAAGTTGGCATTCAGAAATGGGATTAAAAGTGTCCAACATAGCTAGACAACTGGTGTACAATAAGGGGCTAGAGACAGCACTCAGTTGATAGAGTGTCTGTCCAGCATTCAGGAAGTCTGGGTTCAAGCTCCAGAACTGAATAAAACCTGGTGTGGTGGCACACACCTGAGATCCCAGTACACAGGGAGTGAAGGTAAGGCGATCATAAGTCCAAGGTCATCCTTGGCGCATAGTGTGGTCTAGGCTATCATGGGTAACATGAGACCCCGTCTTGAAGAGAAATTCTTGTTGTCCCAAATGGAGATGTCCCAATCCTCTTTTATTTTATTTTATTGAAGTTAGTTTTAGTAAGTAGCACTAGTAGATATGAATGCCTTGGTTTCTTCCTGGCTTTCCTCTTCACCAGATTTCATGCCCATTAAAAGAACAGATGTACCCTGGCTCTTATCTGATTCTGGGGCAGCTGCTGCTACTCCATTCCTGGGCCGTGGTGTTGGCTGTGTTGTCCTCACCATAGTTACCCTGGTGTTGACTAATGGACTTGCACTCAAGATGCCTTTTCTCATGCTTGCTGCTCAGAGTTTATGGCTTAGTGGGTTTCATCTTAGCTTTCAGGTTCAAATGGATACTTATTCCTGCAGTAGCTATCAGATAAAACAGTGTGCACGTGATTAGGGTGACTGAATAGCCACGGGGGATGGTTAGGCCCAGGCTAAAGGCCCAATTGATCCCAATCTGGCCCCTGTGTCACTTCCAGAGCTATTTTCTTAAGATGTCTTGTCCTTTGTGAGGATGAACTAGCTAGCTTTCAAGATGGTAGTCATGAACCTTCTGCAGCCACAGCTGTTGAACATGTGACATGACTGGTGTGGTCAGAAGGACATTTTAAGTTGGATTGCGTTTTACTTAAAACTTGACTTGTCACCAGAGCCATTGGCTCTGGCTACTGCACTGGCACATGCAGTTCCTAATGTGTCAGTAGCCCGAGATGTAACATTAACGAATGCATTCCTGCATTTTCAAGTCATCAATGAAGTAACATTTGTCCTGAGATAGCATGAACTTTGAGGTCTGGAGTTGGCTTACATTAGGTGAGTCGTCCACATCTCCATCTTCAGTGTCTGTCCCGCTGTTTATTTCTGTCTTCAAACATTTTTTTTTATGTTGATGAGTGCTCCTTCTGCATGTATACCTTTATTTCAGAACAGGGTATTAGATTCCACTATAGATGGTTGTGCACCACTGTGTGGTTGCTGGGAATTGAACCCAGGTCCTCTGGAAGAGCAGTCAGTGCTCTTAACCACTGAGCCATCCCTCCAGCCCCTCTTAGTTTCTTTGTAATGGAAAGATCTGTAGTTCCCTTTCACTGGGAACACAGAAGTGAGATAATGCATGTCACCACACTGTTGTGGACCTACCCTTACAGACTTTTGCTTGTGTATTGTTGATGTTCTTCTGTCCAGGACAAGACACGTGACAAATTCAGTAGAAATTGGCCCCCATTTGGAGGGTACAGTCCAGTTTAGCAGGGGCTGCAGGGCAGCAGGAGCTTGAGGCAGCTGGTCACATGACACTCACAGTCAGGAAACAGTAAGATGGGTGTGTGTGCTCAACTCACTTTCTCCTTTTTATTCAGCCCGGGACCCCAGCCCGTGGAGTATTACCTGTATTTAGGGTGTGTTTACCCATGTTATCCCAATCTAGAAAACTCTCAACCGTGCCTCGAGATTTGTTACCTCTGTGCTTCTAAACTGACAGTTTTCACCGTCCCAGCTTATTTTCAGTTGTAAGAATAAAATGTGTTCATTTAGGACAGAGAAATAGTGGATTGGGGGCTCATAAATGAAGTGTGACCCTAATTAGTCTTAACAATGAAAACCTGGAGTCAGATACTGAGGGTGAAAGCTGAAAGACCAGAGAAGCAGAGCAGCAGCCACTAGAAACTTCTTACCTCTGTGAATCCTCAGACTGAATCGGGGGCCGAGAGCCTGTCTCCACCTGTTTTGTATTCCTGTCTCCATCTCCCTGGTGCTGGGATTAAAGGTGTGCACCACCACCGCCCAGCTCTGTTTCTCTTTTAGACTTACACTGTTTCAGTCTTTTGTAGCCCAGGGTGGCCTTGAATTCCTGATCTTCCTGTTTCCTCCTCCCAAGTATTGGGATTAAAGGTGTGTGCCACCATTGCCTGGCCTCTATGGTTATCTAGTGGCTAGCTCTCCCCTCTGATCTCCAGGCAAGCTTTATTTATCAGAACACAAACAAAATATCACAGAACACATAACTCTGCTCCCCACTCTCCTTGTTTATTGTGTGTGTGTGTGTGTGTGTGGAAAGGGAGGTTTGGAGCCTGTGTGGGTTCCATATGTCTATAAACTGAATTATGAGAAATGAAGACACTGTCTAGCAGCAGGCATCCTGGTCCTCTGGCTCTTACAACCTTTTACCCCTCGTCAGTGATTTTCCCTGATTCTTAGGTTTTAGGTACAGTAACAGAGAAAAAGGGAGGAATGAGGGCTAAATAACACCAGGGATGTTTGAAAAAGCCATAAGGAAGGCCACATTACTTTAGAAGCTTATTTAAACACACACACACACACACACACACACACACACACACACACACACACACATTTATGTATTTAAATATACCGCAGAGTCAGGCATAGGAAACTTCCCTACAAATTGTTGCTTGAAGAGGCCAGGAGATTCCCAAAACAATAATAGGCTGCGAGTGTGAAGGAAAGACTCTGTTGCTGCAAACACACATACTTCAGACACCACACTTGAGACAGTCAGTCTAGAACTGACCTGGACGTCTTCTGCCTGAGGGCTGACTCTCACAGTCAAACGGTGCTGTGCTAGCTGCCAAGGGAGAAAAGCCATCAGCTTTCCTATTCTACTCGGCTGTAAAATCTGGAGCCACGACACTGACCAGCCCAACAGGATATCTTCATTTGAGCAACAGTACTGTCCGCTGTCTAATTAGACTTACGCAACACTCCGTAGGAGGGAAGTCATGCCTGGTACTGTAAACCTCGCCAACTACCTGTTGCTGGAGAGGTCATGGACCCTAGAGGAGGACCTCCTGCTGTCCTTTTCCTAAACCAGTGTCATTTCTAAGTGCATTCTAAATCCTCATCCTTCTGCCCACAGACAAGTGCGGCTCTCACCCATCATCAAATGAGCTTTCTTCTGCAGTAGGTCAAGACCATCACAAAGGTTCACCACTGGCCAGAATGCAGGGAAAAGTGACCACAGGGTTCTCAGCTGCAACCGACACATGGTGCTCTATTTTATTTTATTTTATTTTTTTGAGAGATGATCTCGTGTGCCGTAGGCTGGTTTTGAGCTCTTACGAGAATGGGGAGGGCCTTCTGATCCTCCTGTGTCCTCTGGAGTGCTGAGTTTCCCAGGTGTGCATCCCCACACCCAGTTTGTCCAGTGGGGATGAGCACAGCCTATTTAATTGGACCAAGTCACTTCCTCAGCCCTCTACTCCTTCACTCTCCTCCCCCTCCTTTCCCTGCTACCCCAGTTCTCTCATTCCTTCTTCCCTCCCCCCTCTTCTCCCCCTTTCCGTTCTTCCTCCTCCTCCTGTGTCTCCTCCCCATCATCTTTTTTGTTTGTCTTGAGATAGGATTTCATGAACTTTTGCTCTTTCTTCCCTCACCTTCCCTACACCAGGCCTGATTTTCCACAGAGTTGGATCAAACCCCGGACTGTATGTATGCTAGGCAAGCACTCTGCCACCTGTAATACCAGCTCCTGGAAGCCTGAGGCAGAAGGATCAACAGGAGCTCGAGACCAGCCGGAGCTACCTAATGGACACACACACACACACACACACACACACACACACACAAACGCATGCATACGTGCACATATTCACACCTTGACTGTCAAAGAAAATTTCAGTGGATCTTTTGAGGGAGAATTGCACCTTGGAATAACTATGTTATAACCAGATCACTGCTGGGAATGTTATGAGGATTGAAAATGTATTCGAAAAGAGGCAGTAGATAGTAATTTTAAGTGTTCATGGGAGAACAATGGAAATTCTAGAGGATATAGAATGTGTGTGAATGGAGAAATAGTTGTGGTTCCTTGTCAGATGTGCATCCTCTGGATGATGTCTCTGTGCTGGTGAAAGAAACCACAGAATATTAGCAGTCATTGAAGACCCTGGAGCAGTGCAGCCCGACAGGATCAGTGCTATAGTTAAGGCTGGTAGACTCTGGTGCTGCTCTGGCTAGCCCAGGCCCCACCTCCATTGAAGGATCCTAGTTTAGAAGGGAGGGTGTGTCCCTAGAGCCTCTTCTACATTCCTCCTTGGAGCTAGATCTCCACACCCAGCTCTGTAGGGTGTGGTTGATAAGAGAATTAGTGTAACACCAGGGGCAACTGCTCTTAGGGACTGTGGGGAAAGGGTAGGCACTTGAGCGAAGTCAAGTGACCCCAGCCAGGGATAAGTCGTTTGGAGTTGGAGCTCTGATGTGTTTGTGACTGGGCTAAAGCAAAGGAATATTTGTATTTATCATGGAAATTGTGGAATGCTCCTTAAGGTAATTGCTTTTTGTTGGTTTGTTATTCTTTGAGACAGTCTCATGTGA
>CABHPQ010160678.1:0-10619 GCA_902168405.1 Peromyscus aztecus | reverse complement strand
AGTTTTGTATTTATAAAAATATACAAATTATCTTCAACAGGAATAGAAAAATACTTTTACATTTGTATCAATATACAAGAATCCATACCAATTCAATTATCTAAAGCTAGTAGTTACTTATTTAGTTTACAAGTAGATACAATAATCTACCTTATTATCCTATCCTACCTATTCCCCTTTTTTCTCTTCCAAAAGAGAATCTTGACTCTAAACTTTATTATTCCACCCCCAACCCTATTACAACTTATAACCAACCCATAACAGATGACAATTATCCATAACCCTGAGAAAACAAGACCTTTTAGGAGAGGGGTATCATTTTCTTGAAATTGCTTCCTGCTGTCTAGGGGGCAATGGTATCTATGTGTGACCCTGTAAGAAAACTAAAACAGTGGTTAAGTCTCATTAGGACTAACTGTAACGTTTATAGCCAGTCTCAGAGTAATGTGTAAAGCTTATCTGAAGTTCTGGCTAGAGGTGTAAGCTGATGGATTGTCTTAGTTAGCTGCATTGGAACTGTACTGAACAGTTTGTAGTGCAGAGCTGATCTTTGAGTGATATTTATTGGCTCAATGCCATCATTATGAACCAGGTAGAATTGTTATGGGGCCCCATCTTCCTTCTGGAGACTTCAGAGATCACTGTTCTGAAAATTTATTATTCACTGTGGAAAACTTAAACATTATTAATATCAAAATGGAAAATTTTTAAGATAGCACTATATCTAAAGAAAGGTTCAAAAGAATCAAGAATAAGTATGGGGAGAAATAGAATTTTGTCAACAGTAGTCCCTAGATTTTTGGTTTTCTTCTGTCCCATACCAGGTGGCTCTTCTAACATGAGACAGATTCTCAATATTTTTTTTAACAACTTTCTTGGATTTAGAGAAGGAGAGAGCCACGATCCAACTCCAAAGCCAGCTTTGATTTTTAATTGAGTCAGGACTACAACTTTTCTGAGAAGTAAAGAGATATACATATGTTTAGGCAGTGAGATTTTACCCTGCAGAGAATATTAGTAGCAATAGGTCTGATTTTTCTTTGCTTATAAATTTTTTCTGGATAGCCTTCCCTTCTTCTTTAGATATCTAGATGTCCCAGATCTTTTGACTTCTTGAAGATGGGTATTTCTATTTTCCTGTAAAGACAAAAACAGAAGCCTGTCCCGAACCTTGTTTGGTGAGTTTTCCTTACAATTGTCACATTGGTGGATGAGCCATCATTTCTCCTTATCAAGAGGTTTCTTGGTATCCACAGCTTTTCTTCTCCTATAGAAACAAAAGTGAAACTCCTCCAATGTAGCACATATCTTGGTTTCCATTCTGAGGTCAACACATCTTTAAAGTACATGGTCTGATTTAACTCAGTAGTTTTTTCTATTATGCAATGTCTCTATGTAGCTGTTGTTCCTATCTCATCAGCATTAAGAAAATTCAAGATTAATAGTGCATTATGCAATCTGTCTTTGGGGGTTTTAGTTCCCCTTTTCTGTTTATTAAACATTTCCTTTAATGTGTGATTGGATCTTTCTACAACTGCTTGCTCTGTAGGATTGTGTGGTATACCTGTAATATGCTTTATATTATAATATGCAAAAGACTGTTTCATTTTAATGGAGACACATGCTAGAGCATTGTCAGTCTTAATTTGTACAGGTATACCCTTGATGGCCATGACTTCTAATAGGAGTGTAATTACAGAATCAGCCTTTTCAGAACTCAAAGCAGTTGCACATTGAAATCCTAAAAATGTATCTATTATATGGTGTATGTATTTTAATTTTCCAAGTTCTGCAAAATGAATCACACTCATTTGCCAAATTTCGTTTCTATGTATACCTTCAGGATTACTTCCTGCTGGTAATGGAGTTTTGTTATAGAAGAAAGAAGTAGGACTTTTTTTTTTTTTTTTTTTTTACAATTTCTTTGGTTTGTTACCAAGTGATGGAGAAATTCTTTTCTAAACTTTGCTGTTGACATTGTGTTTTTTATGAAATTCTGAGGCCTCCAGAACACTTCCTATTAATAATCAATCAATTTCATCATTACCTTGTGCTAATGGCAGACCTGCATGGGATCTAATGTGATATATATATATATATATATATATATATATATATATATATATATACATATACATACACACACACATATATATATATATGATGATCCCTATTTCTGATTATTTCCTGTAATTGTATAAATACTGAAGTTAATTCTGTATTATCAGGGGCAAATTCAGTGGTTTCAATATGTAAAACAACTCTGCCTATTGAGAGTCAGTAACTATATTGAGAGATTCTGTCCATTAGTACCATAATGGACTTTTGTACAGAATCATAAGGGCTTTGAACCACTTTACTTAAGTTTCTTGCCTTTCCTGATTCATTTGCATCAGTATAGAATGTAGGGACTCCAGAGATTGATATTCTCCATACAATGTGAGGAAGGACCCAAGTAGTTTTTTTTTTTTTAATGAATTTGATTCTCTCACTTTGGGGATAATTAACTGTTGTTAATCTCTCCCCCAAAATTACTGCAACCTCTTTGCCAATATTCATTTTCTGCCCATAAAGAGGAAATTTCCTCATTAGTTAAAGGTACTACAAATTTTGCTGGGTTCATTCCTGTCAATTGACAAAGTCTTAATTTTTCTTTTAACATCAAATCAGAAATCTTTCCCAAATATGCCTTTAATTTCTTACTCTGTTTATGTGGTAGAAATATCTATTCCAATATAACATCTTCCCTCCACATCAAAATTCCTGTAGAGGATTGCCTAAAAGGTAATATAACCAGAATGTGGTTAAGCTCTGAATTTCCACAATCCACATGTGCTTCTCATATTTTCTTTTCCACTAAAGCCAATTCTCTCTCAACTTCAGCTAATAATTCTCTTGGACTACTTCAGTCCTTGTCACCATCCAAGGTTTTGAACAAATTACTCAGTTCATGATTTTTTTTTTATCCTAATAATGGACCATAAATTGGAAATGTCTCCTAGCAATTTTTGAAAGTCATTAAGAATCCACAATTGATCTCTCTTGATTTATACCTTTTGGGGTTGAATTTTTTGTAGACCTATTTTATATAATAAGTAATTAATAGAATCTTCTCTTTGCATTTTTTCAGGAGCAATTTATTTTTTTATTTTATAATTAATTTAATTTTACATATCAGCCACAGATTCCACTGTCCTCCATCCTCCCACCCCCCAGCCTTCACCCCCAAGTTTTCCCCCCCCATTCCCACCTCCTCCAAGGCAAGGTCTCCCCTGGGGATTCAGCTCAGCCTAGTAGATTCAGTTGAGGCAGGTCCAATCCCCTTCTCCCTAAACCAAGGCTGAGCAAAATGTCTCAGCATAGGCTCTAGGTTCCAGAAAGACAGCTCATACACTAAGGACAGGTCCCGGTCCCACTGCCTGAGGGCCTCCTAACTAGTTCAAGCTAATCAACTGTCTCACTTATCCAGAGGGCCTGATCCAGTTCCATGGGGGCTCCTCAGATATTGGTTCATAGTTCATGTGTTTCCACTAGTTTGGCTATTTGCCCCTGTGCTTTTTCCAATCATGGTCTCAATATCTCTTGTTCATACAATCCCTCCTCTCTCTTGCTGATTGAACTCCTGGAGCTCCACCTGGGGCTTGGCCGTGGATCTCTGCATCTGCTTCCACCAGTCACTGGATGAGGGTTCTATCATGACAGTTAGGGTGTTCAGTCATCAGATCACCAGAGTAGGTCAGCTCGGGCTTTCTCTCGACCATTGCCAGGAGTCTATTGTGGAGGTATCTTTGTGGATTTCTGGGGACCTCTCTAGCACTCTGCTTCTTCCTATTCCCATGGGGTCTTCATTTATCATGGTCTCTCTTTCCTTGTTCTCCCACTCTGTTCCTGATCCAACTGGGACCTCCAACTCCCCTAAGCTCTCTTTCCCTGACCCTTGCCCTCCATTACGTGCCCCCCCCCCATGTCCAAGTTGCTCATGTAGATCCCATTCATTTCTCTGTCATTGGGTGATCCCTGTGTCTTTCTTAGGGTCCTCTTTACTAGGTAGCCTCCCTGGAGTTGTTAGTTGCAGTCTGGTAATCCTTTGCTTTACATCTAGTATCCACTTATGAGTAAGTACATACCATGTTTGTCTTTCTGAGTCCGGGTTACCTCACTCAGGATGATTTTTTCTAGTTTTATCCATTTGCCTGCAAACCTCATGATATCATTGTTTTTCTCTGCTGAGTAGTACTCCATTGTGTATATGTACCACCTTTAATAAAGAAAGACATTAAAGACTTCCTACAGATCAATGAAAATGAATATACCACATACCCAAACTTATGGGATGCTATGAAAGCAGTGCTAAGAGGAAAATTCATAGCACTAAACGCCCACATAAAGAAGTTGGAGAAATCTTACACTAGTGACTTAACAGCACACCTGAAAGCACTAGAACAAGAAGAAGCAAAGTCACCCAGGAGGAATAGATGCCAGGAAATAATCAAATTGGGAGCTGAAATCAATAAAATAGAAACAAAGAGAACAACACAAAGATTCAGGAGCAATTTATAATCTCCAGCGAGGTAAAACTTTCTTTACTTCTTCAAGCATTTTTTCCCCAAAGTATCTACATTGAATCAGCTAATAACATATCATCCATATTGGTAAATTATAGATTTTGGAAACTGTATACAAATTATTTCCAATGGTTTTTGCACAAAATATTGGCACAGTGTGGGGCTATTTAACACTCCCTGTGGGAGAACCTTCCTTTGATATCTCTTAACTGGCTGAGATTATTTTATGTAGGTACTGTGAAGGCAAATTTTTCCCTATCCTTTTCTTGTAGAGCTATATTGAAGAAACAATCTTTTAAGTCAATTATGATAACTGGCCATTCTTTAGGTAACAGAGAGGGCAAGGACATCCCATTCTTTAAGGAGTCCATTGGCTGAATTACTTTATCTGTGGCTCTCAGATCTGTCAGCATTCTCCATTTTCCAGATTTCTTTTTAATAACAAATACAGGAGAATTCCAAGGGCTGGTTGATTCTTCAATATGTTGAGCATTTAGCTGCTCCTGAACCAGCTGTTCTAAGGCCTATAGTTTCTTTGATGTCACAGGCCACTGCCCAACCAAGATAGGTTTGTCAGTTAGTCATTTTAAGGGTAGGGCCTTTGGTACCTCTGAGAATTAAACAGCTGTTGTGCCCTGTTCTTATACAGCCTGAATGGTTAGTGACTGTTTTTTATAGTGTCTTATAATATTATTCACAGAAACATGAATTTACTTATGATCTGCTTCTGAGATTCTGAGGAGTATTAATCTGGGTATTCCATTGCTGTAACAGATCATGACTTCATAGGTTCACTGCTACATTAGCAACATATGGCCTCAGCCTTCCTCTATGTCCTCCTGGATCTATGTATTCAACCCATCTTGTGCTTTGTTTTATCTGAGATAGAGTTCCAATCCCTAGGAACTTAACATCTTTCTCCTGAAGAGGCCAATTCAGATGCCATGGTTCTGGTGTAATTAGAGTCACATCCACTCATGTGTCCAGCAAGCCTTCAGTTATAATGTTATTTATTCATATTTTTACCTTTGGTCTTTGTTCATTTATGAAAGTCTGCCAAAATATTCATTTTATGGTTTTTCTTGGAATTTTTGATTCATTTTTCAAAAATATTCTATCACTCAGTACAGTATGGTTTTGATTAGACAGAAAAGGGGAAGTGCTGTGGGATGGTCTTTCTGTATGCTGTGAATATGTGTTACTACCATTGGTTAATAAAGAAGCTGCTATAGCCTATGGCAAGACAGGTTATAGCTGGGTGGGAAATCCAAGCAGAGGGACAGGGAGAAGAAGGATGGAGTCAGGGCAGATGCCATACAGTCGCCCAAGAAACAAGATGCCAGGAGACCAGTAACACCACTGCCACATGGCAAGATATAGATTAATAGAAATGGGCTAATTTAAGATGTAAGACTTAGCTAGCAATAAGCCTGAGCCACAGACCAAACAGTTGTAATTAATACAAAGCCTCTGAGTGACTATGTTATAAAAATGGCTGCTGCCCGGGTGGGACCAGGTGGGACCAAGAAACTTCAGTATCCATATTACCATTTATAACTTTGTCAGTCACACTCCCAAGCCACATTTTCATATTAAGACAATCATTGATCCAAACTAGATAATAGCTTAGTTTGGCAAATCTATTGTTTATCTTATCACAACAGTTAATTATTAATTAAAATTTAGCTACTAGTTTTATAAAAGAAGAACATTAATAGAAGAGCAAACATTTATTTTGTATTTACAATGGATCAAGCATTGTCTGATGTTCTCAACCTGTGTTTTCATTTAATTCTTATAACAATAACAGAACAGAGCAGCTGGTTGTCCTCCCAGTATTAAGGAAGCAATTATTTCCTCTATCCATTTGGTTAATATTTCTAGAGTAATATTGTTCAGTACAAGTAACTCCTAGTCACATGTGTTATTTCAATTAAAGTTAATTAAAATTTGGCAAGGAAGATGGCTCTGTGAGTAAAGGTCCTTAACTACCAAGCTTGATGAGTTGAGTTCATCCTATGACCTCTGAGTGTGTGCCATGGCATGAGCAGACCCACACACATACACACATGTACACATGCACAGAAATAAACTCATAAATAATGCAATTAAATAAATGTCCAAAAGCAAATAACACTGTTTTAGAACTCAACAAAATAAAAATTGAGTTCCTTGGTTACACTAGCTGCGTTCTGACTGCTGAATAGCTAAAGATGGCTAGCAGCTACCATATTTTACAGGTCAGATATAGAACATTGCCAGGACCACAAAGATTTATGTTAAATACTGGTGGTCTAGAAAGATCTAGCAAATCCTTCAGGAAACTCGGGACACTTAGATGACAACTATAACACCATCATGATCAATCTCTTCATCATTTATAATTGAAAAACTATTTGCCAAAATGAGCAAACAACTTAAGAACAGGGTGTACAAATGAAAGTCCCAGGACATATACCTTGTGACTTTACTGATTCCACATTCTCCTGTGCTTCCACTAAGAAGGAGAACAGTGAGGACACTGTTCGGACCTCACCCGTGGCCACAAGCACTTCTGTTACTAGAAATCCAAGGTGCTTTTAAAGGCATGGCTATGAGAAGACCCAGCTCTGGAGGTATGTTCTCCAAGTAGTGCTTATCTCTTGGACACAAAAAATCAGTACTCAGGTGAGAGTGAAAAATAGGTGCCTTGGGTTGTAAGGCAGATTGAGAGATGGAAGAAAGAAAATCAAGTTCTTACTTCAAGGTTTGGGGAAGGTTTAAATGTTTGGGGGAAATATCTTAACATGGGGATCTGGTTCACTATGATGTGAGAGAGAAAGTAGATCACCGGAACCCAGTGAGTGTGTCACCCACAGCATAAGCCTTCATAAAACTTCTTAAAATTACACAATGCAGAACAATGGCTACTCCTTCCTTGTGGTCATCCCACTGTGATGTCTCTGGAGTACTGTTGCTTTGATTTGCTAAATGGATGTCTGTTTAAATTGTGTCTCTCAGCTGAGTTTTTTACTTCAAGAAGACAAGAACTTTGTGTTATCACTGTCATATGTGGCATTAATTCAAACTCAACAATATAACTTACAAGAAGTGCTTTGTGCTGTACTATTCTTTAAATCAACTGATAGACAAAGAAAATGTATTTACATAGTCTGCTGTATTCATCTATCTATCTATCTATCTATCTATCTATCTATCTATCTATCTATCTATCTATCTATCTATCTATTTATCATCTATCTATCATCTATCTATCTATCTATCTATCTATCTATCTATCTATCTATTTATCTATCTGTAATAGTCTCCCAGACCTTAGCATGACTGATGCCATGTTAGAGGCATCATTCTGACCTTAAAACCCAACATACAGGCTTCAATACCTGCCAGAACAGGAACAAAAACCTAGTCCATAGTTACAGGAAAGTCCCCGAGTTAAAAGATCTTAACAGTACTAGCCTTGCTTTTTGGCTTTTGTAGTTCCACTTCTTGCTAACTAAAGTATACCAACCAGATGGTAGTTTTGTGCATAAAGGACAAAGAGCTATAAGTCTCAGGGCTGCATAATTTGGGAAGCTTCCCTACGCATCCACCTGCTGTCAATAAAGACTTTCACTTTGGCTTTAAGAGTGTCTGTGTGGCAGTCTCTGATAAGCTTACCTCACAATATTCTGGAGATATCTAGAGATCGAGGCACCAGGACATGGTGGGAAGTTGTCTTAGATCCTTTCTGGAATGATAGCACAGAAAAGATCAATATCTAGGGGTGCACACTATGGGACATTCCTGGGCCCTACCAACTTCTACCTCTAGTTCTAATGCCCCAGAGGCTTCTGATACTTCTGTTCTAAAATACGAAATTACAAGAAGTTGCCTAAATCTGTCACCTCTGGAAGTAAGTCTGTTTATGGCACCTTCTGAATAGGACACTTAGTAGAGACTGGGTATAGCCCTAATTCTGGTGTCTGGGATCCACATGAGATGTCACTGGACCCTCTCGTTTTAAGTCTCTGTGTGGCCACTTCTGGTTGTCTTTACTTCTTGTTTGTCTTTGTGTGTTTGTGTGTTTCTATCAGTTGTGTTGGTTGGGGAAACAGATCTAAAATGGAAGGGGGAGTAAGCATTCTCAAGACACCACTGCAGTCATGTGAAAGCACTTGAAAGAGTTTTGAGGATGAGTCTGTATAGAGTTTAATATTTTGGATACTATCTTGGAGCGACTCTAGAAACTTATCCTACTCCCATCCCTCTAGACAGGAGTATTTTTAAAATCATTTCTATTAATTAATCAATTAATTATTTTTCCCAGCCTTACCATGGTTTCCCCTCCTGTAGCTCAAATGTCAAATGGTCTTTTAATAAAACACCTGGAACCAGATATTGGTGTAAATGCTAAAAGATCAGAGAGACAAAGGAACAAGTCACAGCCAACACCTCTTACCTCACCAACTCCTCAACCTGAAAAAGCCTCAGTTCATGTCTCCCCATGCCTTATATACCTTTCTACACCCAGCCATCACTTCCTGGGATTAAAGATGTGTGTGATTTCCAAACAAAGGCATAAGATCTCAAGTGCTGGGATTAAGGGTGTGTGCCGCCACTGCCTGGCTCTGTGTTTAATCTAGTGGCTTGTTCTGTTCTCTGATCTTCAGGCAAATTTTATTAGGGCACACAATGTATCACCACACTCTCTCTCCCTCACCTCCTCCAAACCCCTCCCCCTAATCTCCCCTCTCTCTCTCTCATGTACTCCCTCTCCCTTCCCTTCAGAAAAGTGAAGGCCTTCCATGTTTATTAGCCAGCCATGGGATATCAAGTTGCAGCAAGACTTGGCACCTCCTCTCCTATTAAGGATGCGTGAGGTAACCCAGCAGGAGGAAAGGGTCCCAAGAGCAGGCAACCAAGTCAAGACAGCCCCTGTTCCCTCTGCCCAGAGTCCCACAAGAAGACCAAGCCATAGTACAGCAATATATGTGTAGAAGGCCAAGATCAGTCCCATGCAAGTTCTCTGGTTGGTGGTTCAGTCTCTGTGAGCCCCCATGAGCCCAGGTCAGTTGACTCCTGTGGTTTCCTTGTCCCTATGGCTCTCATAATCCTTCCTCCCCATCTTCTACAGGATTTCCTGAGGTCCACCTAATGTGTGGCTGTGGATCTCTGCATCTGTTTCTATCAGTTGCTTTACGAAGCCTCTCTGATGACAATTGGACTCCTAGTAATGGGAGATACAGAACCTAAACCAATCGTCTCCTGTAACCAGGAAAGACTTCCAGTGGAGGGATTGGGACCCTAACCCAGCCATATAATCTTAGACCTACAGTTTGCCTTGCTTACAAAATATACTGGAACAAAGGTGGTGCAGAAATTATGGGAATGGCCAGCCAAAGACTGATCTAGCTTGAGACCCATACAATGAGAGGGAGCACACCCCTGCCAATGCCTGGAGGGCCAGGACCCAGAGGCTGGACAGCCCAGAGACCTAGGATAGAACCAAACATGACTGACAAAAAAGAAAAAAAAAAGTCAATGAAATGATTCCTAATGACATTGTGCTATAGTTGTAGATTGTTGCCTAGGCAGGATTGTTTCTAATTTACTGCTTTTTTCTTTGTTCATATGCTTATTGACATATATGGATTAATTCAATGACATATATTCTACACCTGACCCCAGAAGTTTGTCTTCCAACATTTCTGTTTAAAAGGAACAGAATTAGGATTGTGCTTTGTTACTCTGACTCTCTTACCTCCCAGTTTCAGCTAGTTTCTCTGTTAACCCTGGTAGAGCCTTTACCTGGTTTTCTCTACTGGTATTACACGTATCTGTTAGTCCCTGATATTTTTGACTTCCCTAATATATAAAAGAAAATGCTCTAGAGCATAAACTGTTCCATAGTCTGGTCTAGTCTTGGCCATTTTGCACAGAGTCTATGAGGCTAGTTTTAACCCCAGAGACAGCTCCTGTCAGCAATCTCTTCCTCCATTCTCTTTTATGAACTTCACCCTTCAAGGAACTCTAGAATGGTCAGATGGCATGGCTTTTAGAGTTTTTTTTTTT
>CABHPQ010160677.1:0-43137 GCA_902168405.1 Peromyscus aztecus | reverse complement strand
GTTCCCACTCAGAATGAAATTAGAATTCCTTCTCATGTATAGACTTAAGATCCTAAAAACAAAGGGAAGCGAGAAAATGTAAGCATCCAGGGCAGATTCCGAGCAGATTCCAGCTTTGAGGTGAGTCTCTGACTGGCCAAGAAGTCAAAAGTACATCAGAAGTCTGCCAAGGCCCTCTCCAGCGGGAGGAGGCTAAGTGAATGGCAGAGGGGCCGAGGGTCTCCTGGGTACTGTCCTTCATGCATTTGTGGTCTAAGTCTCTAGACAGGGGCCTGCTTCTTTCAGAGACAGACAAAAGCCAAAAGCAGGAGTCAGAACTGACAGAGGGTATCTGCAGCTCACCATATGTATTAGCTACTTTTGCTCTGCTGTAAACAAGATGCCTGACAGAGCAACTTATGGCAGGAGAGGTCTGCTCTGGCTGATGGCTTCAGAAGTTTTCATCCCTCGTGGTGGGGAAGGCATGGTAGAGATCCCGGAGGTAGGAGTGTGACACAGCAGGGTATCCCACTGAAAAGCCAAGCAGGAAGCAAAGGGAACCAGGCCAGGACCAGGGGCTCTTGTAACCTTCAAAGGCTGGCCCATGGATACCTACTTTTACTAGTGAGGTCCAACCTCCTTTCAGCTCCACAGCCTTCAAAATAGCGCCATGTGCCACCAGAACTGACTGGCAGGGGAGATACCATGATCAAAATAGTGCTATGTTAAGAGCTAGAGACTAAATGGAGAACTAGAGACTAAATGCTCAAGCATGAGCTGGTAGGGGCCATTGCAAATTTAGGCCATATTACAATGATGGCAGCTGGCTCCACATTGAATACCTGGGGAGCAGGAGGCAGAGCATAGAAGCTAGGTGGTTTTCTTGGATCTAAATGGGATGTTTTAGTGTCCCTTACTGGCTGCCAATAGTGTGTAAAAATCCTCTTGAGAGAATAAGTGAATAAACAAATGAAGAAAGATCCATGTAAATCATCTTTGATAGATGTAAACTTGTTCTTCCTGGGAAATTGCTCTTCATTTTCTTTGTCAATACAGTTGCTAGGCACATCTCTAGACCTGATCCAAACCCACATCCATCCTCTTCAGTCCACTGCGCCCATAATTATTGTCTGCGGGGCACTTTATATTACTCACATTTTAATGTGTTTATGGATAGTATCCTCAACTGGACCACTGGCATCACAGGCTAAAACTTCCTGTTATTATGTTCCCACTACTTGAAACCCATAGAAATAACATACGCTGGCATCCTCCCATAGCCTGTGGTTCAAAATACAAGAGAAGAAGGGAGGAAAGATTCAAAAAAAGAGTAGAATGATAGAGAAAAAAGGAAAGAAAGGTTTTGATGGCGATGACAAAGTACTTTAGACCATCCAGCCGGTGCTGAAATGAAAATAGAAATGGTCCTCAAGATGGCATATGTAATTACAATTAATTAAATAGTCTGTTGCCTAAATTATTTAATTACTAAACTTCTCACAGCCTGTGAGTTGATTTAATCAAAAATGCCATAAAAATTAGAGATGTGGTGGATGGATGGCCTTTGAGAACATTCTGTATTATAAATGGAACCCTCAGCCAGAGGAGGGGGAGACAGGGAGAGGAAAGGGTGAAGCAAAGCTTTCTTCTGCTCCAGTCAGTTGGGAGTTTTGTTTCAGAATCAGGGGAGAGGGGAGGAGGATGGAAAGCCCTGGGGAATGTAGCATGGTAATATTCCAGAGCACAGAAGTGGCCCTGGTGGCAGCTGTGGGCACAGGAGTCAGACAAACCCCAGCTCAGCTCAGCACTGACTGCTAACTAAGTGGACCTTCCTGGCTTTGTTTTTCTCATCCAGACAGCTAGATCATAATAATGGTGATAAAAAACAATCCAATCTCCTGAGGTCACTATGCAGATGAAGGAAGCTAATATATGTAAACCACTTGACCCCATGAAAGGCCCCTGGCACACTCAGTGATTGTCAATTCCCTGCTTTGATTTTGGACACTGCTTGCTGTTTATACTGGGGACAGAGCTACATGTCCCTGCATTGTAGTTCTTTTGAATGATGGTCTGTGTGTGCAAGATGATGCTGATGCTGATGAGACACTAGCTCCACTTGTCACCAGCTCTACTTCCTTCCTCCATCCCATCCATCCAGCTATGCAATAACACTTATCCTGTTTCCCTATCAGCTGGCCTCTGTCTCACCTGTGAGTCTCTCTGCCTCCAGTGGAAAGCCATTTTTTCTGTAGATAGGCTTTTACCTTCCTTCACATTTTGTTTTCTTGGCTAAATGATTGTCTGACTGTCTTGGGTAGGTGGTTTATCTCAATAACCCAAGTATGTATCTGAAAATGGAATACATGGAGAAAGGATGGGTCAGTCAGTGGAATGAAATGTGGATGTTGGCTGGGACTTTTTATGGGGCACAGGAGAGAATATCCACACTTGAAGTATTCCAGTAGGAAGAGCCACAACATGTCCCCTAGTTCTCTCCCCATCACTACCATCCCAAGTCATAGAAACTGGGGCACAGAAATGACAAAATGGCTTCCTCACCTAGAGTACCAGCAATCAGTCCCAACTTTCCTGTTCTCAGCTGATATCCTTTTTATGATAAACTGTTCTTTGTGTTTTTCAGAAAATTCTATGGTGCCAACCTCCCTTAGAACAAACAAAAACTTAAAAAGCGGTTGCCATTGCCAGTTTAGGCATGACAAATGGCCCCTTAACAATATCCTACTTATCCTGCTTGCTACTGGTGCACTCTGAATTTGTAGGAGCCGGTAAGGCTGGTCATGGGCATTAAGAACAGGTGCTCAGACAGCTAACAGGCTATACTGTAGACAAGAAGAGGTCTGTGTTACGCTTACACACATCCCAAGTTTAATGGTATGTGGGATCGTCATGCTACAAGAAGTTAATTCAACATGTGAGTCCGACTCAGAAACTATTCCTGACTTGGAAGTCTTCAATAGACCTGGACATAAAAAGAAAACTGTTCCAAGAAGCTCTGAGCAGCCAAGGAAATCCCATTTTTGAATATGTTCACCAACTTATTGGAAAATGGATGGATCTCTAATTTCTCTTTTCACATTTTCTCCCAGGGCAACTGACAGGTCGCTGGAAGTTTGGAAATTCTCTCTTCAAGATGTGTCCTGGTTTTAACATTTGTCTGCAATGTCAGCCAGATAATCCCAATTTTCAGTCAGAGTGAGTCTTCTTATCATGACTCCACATCTACATTTGTAGAACACATTTTATCAAGTACTTGGCAGGAGATATGGAGTGGCAAGGAGGTAATTCTCTTGTATTGCACTGATTTCACAATTTTTAATAAAAACTCCCCAAATCCAGTTGCACCAATGTAGATAGAACAGGAAATGTGTGCTTCAGACTGAATTAACCCTATAGAGTCTGGATTTAATTGCAGGAGTCCTGGGCAATCAGGCCAGCTTCCATGCCACTGTGTGCTGCTGTGATTCCTCTTACCACAGAGACACTCAATCAAATTATAGATCAAATTCATTTTCAGCTCCTACAGTCCATAGAGGCCCATAGATTACTGAGAAGAGAGTTAGCATTATCCACTTTTGAATTCCTGAGTGTTTATTTTAGAAATACATAAAATCAATTCCAATCCAAGAGGATTTATGTATCCTCACAAAGAAATTACGCATGCCCAATTTGGTATAGCTGCTCCAGAGTCACCTGTTTAGGCTATTCACATGCCACACGGTAGAGGCTAGCTCCACACCCCATCTCCCCCATATCCAAGTTCCCAAATAGAACCTGCTGTTCCCTCTGCTTCATGGATCATTATTCTAAACCTTAGATTAATCCAGAGATATGAAAAATGCCCAGTCCAGAGATATGAAAAATACCCACAACATTTGGAGCTATCATGGATCATCTTACAGAACTGAGATCCAGTGACCACTATTAACTGAGGCAATGTCCATTTCCTCTTCTGTCACAGATTCAGGACCTGCATTCCCAGGATATTGGCATAAGTAGTAATAGTGGCTATAATAACAGCCACCACTTATAGGCAGCTAACTGTGTTTTAAGTACGTAAGTGTTCGATATGTAATCTTGTCTACTAACACGTGTGTCATGATCTTTCCCCCAGAGACCTTGCCACTTTCCAAGATGCCTTGTCTCAGGACTTCCCCTCTGATTCTTTGTTGGATGCCTGATTCTCTTGCTCTTCCTTGTTTCTCTTCTAGGACCAAAGAGCTGGCCCTGAACTCCATTTTGAGGGTCAAGATGAGTCACTCAGGGGCAGAACTTCCAAATGACTGTTCCCTCTTCAGCTTGATTTCCAAAATCCGTCTATGTAGACTCCTTGCTGAGTTTAGCTCCCTACTTTTAGAATCCTAGTGCTCTGTGTTCTATGAATCTCTGACTGAAGTGACCACTCTTGACCCTGAGTACCAATCACCCTGTACTAGGTCTCATGCCATTCCATTCCCTGATGCCTTAGGCTAAAGTCTTTAAAAAACAAAAAAGAAAGAGAAATTTTCCAGGTTGTCAGACTGTCCAACACAGAGTTCCTTGTGCTTCTCCACAGCTAATATGCATTTGGGTATGATGTTAAATCTACTCAATTTGTGTCAGCATTGAAGAAGGTGATTGTGCAGTTCCATGTGAATCTTACAGATGCGATTGTAAGAATTCGTAAGACAGAATAGAATTAGTTCATGTGAGTCTGATATTTAAGGAAGTACAGAACAATGGAAGGTGAATGGGAACTCACGGTGGCACTCTCAGGTTACCATTGCTGCCCTACAGCACCCCGAGTTCTAGAGGCCCCTGATAACTAGCCGTGCTAGAGTCTGACAACAGAACAGATGCAACTGGTTGTCCCATGGTTCGCTCGTCAGCTGTGTTACCATTACTGCCATCACTCGGGGATCCCTAATAATGGAAGTCGTGATAACATCGGTAATTACAACTTACAGAGATCCCACATTAGTTTTAAGCCATAATTTCTCCCACACCTAATTTTATTTTCTAGCTCACAAATACCCAAACTAGTGCTTCTTTCTGCTTCTACCTACCATGGAAACAGAAAAGGCTGATTTACAAAATCATCCAAAGCCAGAAAGTAGCAAAAGAGAAAAGAATAGAGTCCTAGGTAATCCACAGCCTGATGGATCATGCCTGGATGACAATGGAGGAGGCATAATATATTTCTATTTTCATGGTAGGTTTGTCATTAGGGACCAAAATAATCCAGGTATCAGCTAATCAGTGTCTGAATAATTAAGTGCTGGATGAACTTCTCTGCAGCTCTGAGAAGAAATCTTCCACTAAGGGGGAAATGTCAAATCTAATGTCAGCTGGGCTCCTTTTCCTTGTCTAAAACTTGTCTTGCCTGTGACTTTGGATTAAATATCTTTGCTCAGACTTCTTATTTGTACATGTGGCCTCATGATCACCATCAGACACTGCTCTGCAGAGAAGTAGGGCTGAGTATAATGAGGGGGAAATGAGTATCAGTGCCAGAGGTAATATGCACCTCTCCACACACCCACCTCTATTGAAACTTAGAAGTGATTCATTCCTTTTACAGGTTCCTCCATGACATGTCAGGCAGTGTGAGAGCATCTAATTGGCCTTCTCTACAGAAGGATAGCTCACAAAGTTGGATCCTGTGAGCCAGGCTCTTTAGGAAGAGGGAGTACTAACCTTCTGGTCATGTCTCTAGTCCCTGATGCTGAGATATTCTCTGGACAAAGCAGAAACAATGAGAACAAATTTTCCTCCATGAAAAATCCTGTTGGAAGAGATGCCTTGCAAATCTGCTCTGGTTCAGGTGGCTAGGAGACCATGTTTCTCATTCATTAACAACAGTCATTACAGAGCTCTTGGACAGAGTACAAGATGTCCTTTCTCAATAAATGGCACAGGATGCCCTACTTCTCCTGGAGCAAGTATTAAGCTTCCTTTCTCTTTCATATATTAAGACCCCAAACCCACTTGGAACAACTCTTATTTAGATGGCTGCCTGGTGAACAGGCTCTTGGGTATATGGCATCTACTCATATAGCAGCATCAAATATACAGCCAAATGCTGCTTTGGACTTCAGTGGTGGAGCTGGGAGAGAAGTTAAAATTGATATGGTATCTGGGTTGCCAGTCACAAGGGTTCACCTGGGCTAGGGAAAGAGAAAGCCAGAGCCAAAGCTCATAGCTGATATTAGAATGTCATTTTAGCCATTTTAGCAAAATCCCTTGTCAATTAACTGAGTGGCTGGAAGAAACACCTAGTCATCAAGTTCAAATTCAAGTGGATTGCCCATCAATAGGCTCAGTTATACTTCATGGCATAATTAAGGCAAACAATCCCTGTTTGTGTCTAGAATATTTCTTTGTTCCAAATAAAAGTATTGAAAGTATAAAAACAACCCCTTTATTTTATTTGCCTTTAAACTCTTATTCATTCTTAGGAGAGTATGGAGATTTTATTCTTGTAGTTTGGAAAAAAATTGTGAAGTCATTCTTGATTTCTTTCCTTCAGGCCTAATCATTTAACTCCAGCAAATTCTACAATGTTATCTTCAAAAATCTATCCAGAATGTGATCTCTCCTCTACTGAACATGTCCTGGTCCAGGCCACTTGCATTTTTCTTTTCTATATAACTGCAGAGAGATTCTTTCATTTATTTGTTTGTGTGGTGGTATTGTGTTCCCTGAAATATTATGCATGCTAATAAACTTATCTGGGGTCAGAGAACAGAACAGCCACAATATTAAACATAGAGGTTAGGCAGTGGTAGCACATGCCTTTAATACTAGCATTCCAGAGACAGAGATCTACCTGGATCTCTGTGTGTTCAAGGATACAGCCAAGCATGGTGACTCATGCCTTTAATCCCAGAAAGTGAGCCTTTAATCCCAGGGAGTGATGGCAGAAAGCAGAAAGGTATATAAGGCGTGAGGATCAGAAACTTGAAGCTTTTAGCTGGTTAAGCTTCTAGGCTGTGAGCAGCACAGTTCAGCTGAGAGGCATCCAGTCTGAGGAAACAGGATCATCTAAGGAATTGGCGAGGTGAGGAAGCTGTGGCTTGTTCTGCTTCTCTGATCTTTCAGCATTCACCCCAATACCTTGCTTCTTGTTTGTTTTTATTAATCAGAACTTTTAAGATAGTTGCTGCATCTTTGTTTTGTTTTTATTAAACACTCCATACCCCTGGCTGGCTTGGAACTCATTGTGTAGGCTAGGCTGACTTTGATCCCTCTGACTCCTGAGTGCTGGAATTAAAGGTATGAGCCAACACATCCAGCCAGGGTGGTTCTTGTAAATTCCAAGTCAGATCATGTCACTCCTCTTCCATGACTTTCTAGTTCTCACAAAGCAATAGGCAAAGCTCCCATAATAACCTGTCAGACCTTCTATGACCTGTCTAAGCTAATATTAGAACCTCCCTCAAGATCTCTGGAGCATCCTGACAGGTCTTCAGGTCCACTTGGGAATTTTGAATTTACTCCTCCTTCGGCTTGAATTCTGGTTCTGAATATTCATATTGTTCCTTTTTTACTTCATTTTGGTCTCTCCTCAGATGTCTTTTATAGACTCTTTCCATACCATTTAACTTAATTCCCTGTTCCCTTATCTTGCTCATTTTTCTCTATATAACTTAATAAGAAATATAGTTCACTGAGTGCAAGGACTTCTTTAATTTTTTGCTTTCTAGTTAGCAAACAGAACAATGAGTTTTGTTATAACATTTCTGTGTGTATGTATCATTGTACTTTGGTGATGTTCACCTTCCCTTATCCCCCCTTATCCTCCCCATCCCACTGGTCCCCTTACTACCTCAACATAATCTTCCTTCTATATCCATATATCTATCATATATAAATGTATGTATATTACAGATAGATAAAAATCTACATATGGGAGAAAAGACATATGGTATCTGTCCTTCAAAGCCTAACTGATTCTACTTAAAATGATGGTCTCCAGTTTCATCCATTTTTCTAAAAATTATGATTTCATTCATCTTCATAGCTGAATAAAACTCCATTGTGTGTGGATATCATGCTTTTTTTTATCAATTCATCTGTTGTTGGGCATCTACACTGATTCTGTATATTTACTTGCAAATGGTAATTATCTGTTTATTGCTGAAATGATCATGCATGTTCCAGTATTGCTGCAGTATGCTGACTTAGATTTCTTTGAGTCTATATCCAAGAATGGTATAGCTAGAGCGTATGGCAGGTCTATTTTTAGTTTTCTGAGGAATGCCCATACTGGTTTCCAGAGACGCAGCACAAGTTTATATCCCCCTCAGCAGTGGCCGAGGGTGTCCTTCCTCCTACAGTCTCACCAGCTCATTGTCATTTGCTTTCTTCTGATAGTGGCAAGAGGGTATCTCAATATATTTTTAATGTACATTTCCCTGATAGCCAAGAATGTTGGACATCTTTTCAAGTATTTTTTGCTATTTATATTTCTTCTTTTGAAAAGTATATGTTCAAACATTTGTCCATCTATTTATTCACTAGGTGGTTCTTTTTTTGTTTAACTTTTTGTATATTCTAAATATTAAATTCCTTCCAAATGTGGCAAAGATTTTTCACATTCTATAATTTGCTTCTTAACTTTGGTGATTGTTCCTGTTCAGGGTCTTCTAACCTTAATTCAGTCACGTTAGTCAGTAGTTGAAATTATTTCCTGAGCTATTTACAGTCTTGTAAAGAAATTTCCACAATGGTATTTCAGCTTCTTTTACTTCTCTGTCCCTTGTTACTAGAACAGTGCCTGGAGGGTAGCATACACTCAACATATACTCATTGACTACATGATTAAAATCGGTTAGATAAAGCTTCTTGCCTTATGAGGTGGTGTGAATAAGTAGGTCATTCCAAAGAGAATTTTCTTTAATGGAGACCAAAAAAACATTTATCTCTGTATTCCTAACCTCAGATTACCTCAGTAAAAGTTTGGGCTGTGGAATAACAGTCCCATGGTCCTCAAACTCATGCTTCCCTTTCCTATACAAGGCCATGTGTGCCAGCCATCTCTGCACAAGACATTATGATACAATCACTGTAAGGAAATGACACAGTAAAATGTTTGGACATTCTCCTTGCAGGGAGAATTTATGGGGACTTGGTTGTGAAGCCAGGAGCTGGCATCATTATTACTAGTACCAATATCAACCAGAGAGTTGGCATATGACTGATCTAAAGCTTGCCCATCCATCTAATTGAGAACTCTCATTTTGAAAGCTTACGTTCTCTTGCCTACTTCAGAAGGCATTAATTAAGAGCCCCAGCTTAAAGGTTCTTCACTATGTGGAAGGACTTGTTTTAGGTTTCTATAGCCTACTTCAGTTCCCCTTGGGTTTGTAAGAGATCCACAATTAAACTCATGTTCTCTCCTTTGCACAATAAAACTCTTGGTCATCATTTGAAGGCTCAAGGCTAGACATTCAACATTTCACAATCTCACCTAATCAACACTATATTATGTCTGGTGAATACATATATTATATATTAATTATATAGTCATATATAAAATTCGTTCTATGTGTGTGTTTCTGTGTCAGTGAGTGGTAAGGGTCAAAATTACCAAACAGTCCAAGAAACAAAGCATAAGCTAGTTTAGTCTTCTCCAAATAAAAGACATTCTTCAATGCTCTACCAAGTACAGGTGCCTATAATTGGTCTCATTTGGATTGAAAAATGATGAAAGCCTAGTTTAGTATACAACATTTGCATTTTGTGCATAGTTTTTCTAACTTAAAATACTTATTTTCTGGCATATATTCATGAATTGTCTCATTTTGACAGTAAATAACTCAATGAAGCTGATAGGAAGTATCCCATAAAGCAAAATAGAACTCAGTGAAAAATTTAGAAATTGGTCAAAAACATTTCTGGAAATGGTTGGTAGATAGAATTCATGCTTTGGGATCCCACATGTAGCAAGTTGCAAAATGTAAATTTAATTTCAACCTTCTTAGAAGCCAATGAGAGATGGTAAAAGAAGAGAAGAGGATATCATTTTTGTAGCTTGAATTGTATATAAGGTAAAAATAAATAAGTTGTCCACAAAAATACCATACAATGCCTCTAAGTGTCTTCATAGTGAAGACACAGCAATGTAAGGATTAATGTTCTCAACAGCATCCTCCATCACCCACAATGGTATAGAATGTCATAAGGAGCAAGGAGTTTCCCTGTGGGTAGGATAAGGGCATGATCAGCTGTGCTGAGACTTCTTATATGCTTTTGTCTTTCAGCTACAATTTAAAAGATAAAAAAAAATCTTTCCTAAGTCTGACACTGAAATAAAAAACTACTTTCCACTAATGTAGCCCTTTGTTCATGAAGCTGGTTACAAATGGTTTGCTGTAGGCACTGGGGTTGTGCTGAGAATCCTTTCTATTAAACCCAGAGGGGAGATGTGTGAGTCAGTTATTGACTAGGAGAGCCTCACAGCTCAGGTTAAAGAAATGAGCTATCCAAGGTGCTGGAGTCCATCACAGCAGAAAGGGAATGGAATTTTCATGCTCAGTTCACTTCAGCTCCAGACATTTATTGAGAACTAATATGTATTAGGTACTGTTAAGCTGACATGATGAAGATGAATAAAACCTTGCCCCTGCTACCAAGTAGATCATAATCAAGAAACAGAGATCCAGGTCAAATAATACTTATCTCAGGGCAGGTCAACCCTAAAAGATACTTGGAACAAGGGAAGGTGCATCCATCCTAGCCCAAGGGGGTCAAAAATGGCAACCCTAATGAGAAGACCTATGAGCTAAATATTTGAGAACACTCCCACTACTACTTTGTCCCCAGTCCACAAAAGATAGCCAGGTATGTAAAAAGTACAGGGGCACTTTTAGTATACAACATTGTTTACACAGTGTAAACAAACACTGTGTTTGTTTGTGGTTGGGAGTAGAGGGGGATAGTGTTTCAAGCTTATGAAATTGTATATGAAAAATCAAGGAAGCATGGTACTGCAAGTAATGCTGTATACTACTGAAACTCAATATTAGAGGCAGAGAGTTAGAGTTACATAGGGTTAGTCTGGAGAAATAGCCAGAGGCTAGGTCATAAAAGGGATTTGGAATTCTGCAAGCAGTCACATCACTAAAGAGGTTTGAAATGAAGAAGTGATGTGGTTTCTTCCCATGCTAATCTACAACACTATAGCACTATAAAGGAAGAATTGAAGTTGGCAGCCAAGATGAGGTAGAGGAGAATGAAGAGTTGGAGACTGGCTAGAATGTTGGAGCTGAGCCAGGGGTGATAGGCTTGTGCCTGTAATCCCAGCACACTAGAGGAAAATGAAGAAATGTCAGGAGTACAAAATGAACCTGGGCTATATAGCAAGAGCCTATCTCATAAACAAACAAACAAACAAACAAACAAAAAAGAAGGGGCCTGAAATAGGACAATGTCCATTGAAAAAAGGAACAAAGGGTAGTTTCAGGAATTGCTGTGGGATGTTCTGTATGTTAAATGTGTTGCTCTGATTGGTTAATAAATAAAACACTGATTGGCCAGTAGCCAGGTAGGAAATATAGGGGGGACAAGGAGAGAGGAGAATTCTGGGAAGTGGAAGGCTGAGGCAGAGAGATGCTGCCAGCCACTGCCATGAGAAGCAGATGTTAAGATACCGGTAAGCCACGAGCCATGTGGCAACTTATAGATGAATAGAAATGGGCTAATTTAAGATATAGGAACAGTTAGCAAGAAGTCTGCCATGGCCATACAGTTTGTAAACATTATAAGTCTCTGTGTGTTTACTTGGTTGGGTCTGAGCAGCTGTGGGACTGGCTAGTGAGAGAGATTTGTCCTGACCGTGGGCCAGGTAGGACTGCAGAAAACTCCAGCTATAAGGAATCCTGAAAGAAATAATGACAAAACTTTTATAATCTATTAGGTGAGTGATAGGAGCACAGGGGTCTAAGATAGTTCTGTCATTTCTAATAGGTGATAGTATACCAAAGCAACCCAAAAGAACAGCATCCACATTCCAGGTCTTTACATGCAAAGGGGCTGCTTTTAGATACATATTGGTCTCTCTCACTCAATTTCCTAATCATTCCGACTTTCTGACATTATGCTCCCTGATAAGATAAAAAGGGAGATTATGGAATCTACTTTTAAAAAGGAACTACTTGTTTTAAATAGGATAAGTAATGAAAATTTTTTATCTGAATCTGTCAAATGTTTATGGACTAGACATCATTAATGTAATCTTGACTGTGTATATTGTATATACGTACTGGATATAATTTTTCTTGTATTAGTTATAAGCTTTTTTAATTTTAGACAAAAAGAGAGGAAATGTGGTGGTATTGTGTTCCCCAAAATATTGTGTATGCTAATAAACTTATCTGGGGTCAGAGAACAGGACAGCCACAATGTTAAACATGAGGATAGGCAGTGGTAGCATACGCCTTTAATCCTAGCATTCCAGAGACAGAAATCCCTCTGGATCTCTGTGAGTTCAAGGCCACATTGGAAACAGCCAGGCGTGGTGACACACGCCTTTAATCCCAGTAAACCAGCCTTTAATCCCAGGGAGTGGTGGTAGAGAGCAGAAAGGTATATAAGGCGTGAAGAAACTCGAGGCATTTGGCCTGGGTAGGCATTTGGCCTGGAGAAGAATTTGGGCTGGTTAAGCATTCAGGCTTCTAGCAGCAGTTCAGCTGAGAGTCATTCGGATATGAGGACATAGAGGCTTCCAGTCTGAGGAAGCAAGACCAGCTGAGAAGTTTGCCAGGTGAGGTTAGCTGTAGCTCGTTCTGTCTCTCTGATCTTCCAGTGTTCACCCCAATACCTGGCCTGGGTTTGATTTTATTAATAAGACCTTCTAAGATTCATGCTACAGCTCCCTCTTCCTCTATATGGTAACAGGAATGATCCTGGGTCCATCAGCCTCTAGTTAGAAGGCACTCCGTTGGTCAGGAAGTGTTTAGAAATAAGAATTGTGGGTTCTCAGCTTCTTCTAAGTGACCACTAGCATTCATGCTTGTCTCTAGCAACTGCCAACTCTCTGTGCCTCAATGTTCTAATATATGCAATGGGCATTTGACAAGACCTGCCCTTCCACCTCACAGAGTCAATATGAGGACAAACATAGCTCTTTCCCAGACAATGCTTTTGAAATGTTTATGTCACACAGAGATAGGGCTCTAGTATTGTCACTATAGGAGAGGAAAGCAAAGCAAAAGCCATTGAGAAAAGGATCTAGAAATATAAAGGCCATTCTGCAAAAACCAGAGAACTTTTCAATCATTCCTCTCCTTGTCAGTAGGCAATGAAAAATACATAGAAATATGACCACAGAAGTAATGCCAAATTCAACACTCATAATACCTATTCAATATTCAGCAATACATATGTGGTATTGCAGATGGTTGTGGGATGTGATGGTCTCTTTCCAACAGTTCTGAGGGGGAAAACAGAATGTTATAAGACAACAGCCAGTCATTTGGTGCATTCTGATTGTTTAAGTGATGTGAGAGTCAGCAATCATGTGCAAATTAAAATATAATTATGCACACAGACTATTCAGGATTAAGTCACATTTCAGGGATGTGTGTTAAAACACTAAACAGCCCTTGAAATACATTGTGACCATGATTTGCTATTTACCCAAGAATATTATCACTAAAACAAAGTACACAGGTACAGATTACTTAATGCATTAATGTGCATGATAAATTAGGAGACGTGTAAGCTATGAAGCATTCATGTTACCTCAAACGGTCAGTAAACAGTTTAGTTAAGTGTGCATCAGCAGACATACTGTCCAGCATGTCATTACTCCCTTGGCAGTACTTACTGCTTTGCTCTGAGGGAGCTGGCTCCATTTATTGGAGATCTAATCAGTGCCACACCACACCATAATCCCCAGCTGGAAAATGTGCGTTTAGGTAGCCCTGGTGTGAGCTGGGCTATTCCTTATCCTGGCCAAATCTGTGGCTGTAGGCAGGAACATAGTGGTGGTGGGCGTGGTAAAAGTGAAGAGACTGAGCTTGTGTTGGAATGTAGGCGACTGGCTGACTCTTCATTGTTGCCATTCTTTAGCACCCCTGGGCCAGTTCTACAAAGCCGGGCAATTGTAAGTGAGGGGTCCTTAATGGGAATACCCTGGGAACAGTTTGTGCACTACAGCCTTGAGATCTGTTTTCATTTCTCTGCAGGCTTCTGGACCAGACAAATCTCCATCACCCCTATCTTCTCATGACACATGGCAAATTTGGAGCGCAGCTTGCTATTTATAGGAAACCCTAAAAAGAAGTGTGGCCTTTTTTCCTTGAAGCACCCCTGTGTCTTAAGGATTTTTCCTGGAATCTGGGCCTTCATGGAGTAAGTCACATCTCTGCTCTCTAGGTCAGATGCCCGATTCATGACTCATTTCCGAGGAAGAAGAGAATGGGAAAAACTCCTCTTTCTCTCACTTCATATTTATGAATAAACTTTCATTCTCCATATAATTTAAGCTCTGCCCCCACCCCATTCCAGTGTCTTGGGAGTGAGCTATTAGTCAATACCAAAGTGAACAAATTAACACGTACTTACTGAATGTTAAGCTGGGTGTGGAACTCATGGAAAGTACAATTGAAAGATTTTTTTTTTTTGTAATTACAATTCCAGCTGAGAAGATTAAAGGGTAACAAACGAAGTAATTTGAAAACAATAATAAAATGGCATGTTTTAAATAGCCATGACACAATTAATTTATATGCTGTTTGCTTCCCAAATTATTTTAACAAACATCATAAAGCACATGTGTGTAGAAAACAAACTGGAAAGCATCAGGCCAAGACAAGGAAAATGAGGCAGAGATATAATTATGCTCCAATGTTAGGAACATCTGATTGATGCCACAGAATGAGGATGGGCTTTAAGATTCCCAGTAGCCAAGGCAAAAAAAGGAAACTAGCATCTGGAGGTCTGGGATTTTCATGTGCACTAAGAGGAAGTGTTCTGGAGAAGCAAAGACTTCTACAGGAATTTATAATGAGGATCATCGTATGAGGAATGTTGAACAACATAATGAACAACATCTTCCACAACAATTTTTAGGCAAACTGTAGAAATGGTATTCACTGGGCTGCTTCCTAAAATAGACTGTAGAAAAGTCATAGGCGTGACAGCCAACAACTCAGTGGAGATATTTCTGCAGAGCATGAAGTTAATGTGGTCCAGGAATGTAGCTTTCTAAGCAGCCAGCAAGGATTTAATAAACATAAAGCAATAGATGATTGGCATGTACTTTGATCCAAGTTAACACTTATCAGTTGCCACAACTGCCCTCCTATCTGGAGCTAAAAAGGAAGTTGCTTTAGTGTTGAATACTGGCAAGTACAATAATACTAAAGGAAGAGCCATGTGTTTTAGAAATTGCTCCTGAACACAGAGCCAACAGGTATTTTGTTATGAAATCTGGAACACTGACAGCTAGTTTCCTGGGGACCCTAAGGAAGGCTTAAAAGATGGGAACATGTTTTTTCCTAGTGCCCACATAACAAGACAGAAAGATGAGTTTTTGGTTAGGTATTAAAGGGTGTTTGTATACTTTTTAATAAACTATCCGAGGTCACAAACTTATAAAGAGAAAACATATATATAGATATATAGATAGATAGATAGATAGATAGATAGATAGATATAGATAGATAGATATAGATGTATATATATGCTTATGATTTTGGTGGTGTCAGCTTATGACCAGTGTCCACTGCTTAGCTCCTGAGGAGGCAGCATATGGAGGTGAAAGCACATGGCATAGCAAAACTGCTTGTTCCATACCCAGAAAGCAAAGAGAAAAACAGTAAGGGGCCAAGGTCCCAAAACACTCCTCTGAGGCATACACTCAATAATCTAAGAACTCCCATACGATCCAGCTTCTAAAAGTTTCACCCCTCTCAGTAGCATTACCCTAGAGATCAAGCCTTTTACATTTAATACTCCAATTAGAGTAGTGTGTTTGGGATAGGAAGGGGGAAATAACGATATTCCAGATGCATATGGTCCATTCTTGAAATGTTTCCTTCTTCACTCATAATTCAGGTCTCTATAAATTTCCCATCCCAAGGTTACCAAAGGGCCTCTCGTCTGACTAAGTAGTAATATATTAAAGCATTGCTCAGAATACAAGATGAATGTCGCAACTGGATGTTGGTTGACCCGACTGGATCACTTTTTATTAGAAACAAAGCCCCAGAAACGGTGGCCTTTCATATGGCAGAGTACTAAGCCACCAGGATTGCACTGTCTGATTCTGATGGGGCGGCAGGGCAGAGCCAGCTAGAATCCTTCCTGCAAATAACCTTTGAGGTGGCCTATGGTAAACCTCCCAGCTCTGCCCCTGGAGACTCACTCTTCAAACTTCCTGACTTAAGAGTTTGCTGTCAAAAATTTCCAGAAAAGAGACCACAGGACAGTCAGAAGGGTCAGATGCATCATCCATTTCAGAGATCCCAAACTCATTGCCTATAAACTAAGCTAGGCCTCTAGACAGTTGAACAGTGCAAATTTTTTACATAAAATTCAAAACTTCTGGATCTCTGTAAAAATTGCAAGTCTGGCATCAGTGAGCCTATATTAGCTTACGGGTTTTTTTTATTTGGTTGGTTTGGTGTGAGATTTTTAGGAAGTGTTATATATAGCCCAGGCTGGCCTGGGGTAGCTGAGGATAGCCTTAAACATCTTATTCTCTTGCCTCTATGCCCTGAGTGCTGGGATTACAGGTATATGCCAACATACCCAGTTTATGCAGTGCTAAGGAGTGACTCAGTGTTTCCTGCATGCCAAACAGGCACTCTACCAACTGAACTGTGTCCCTAGCCTGGTACTAGCTTATGGGTCGATTAACCCCTGCCCACTAGTCACAGCAGGGTTCCTGTGGTCTGCCCTAGTCCCAATTGTCTCCAGAATTTTCTGTTAGACTCAGCTTATCCATTTATAGGGCCAGCCACAGCCTACGTGCATTTGAGTTTTAATCCTTGATCTAGTACACTCATATTTTGTCCCAAAGAGGGGACAAGACCTTGATCAAGGTCATATATAAAATTCCTGACAGAGCCAAGAGTTGACAGTCCCTTGCCAAGCCTCCCAGATCTCTGTACCACAGATTGAAGCCCTGGTCAGACTGAACAGGACCATGCCATCTCATGACCAGGAAAGGACTCAGGAGCATGCCAGAGACAAGCTCCCTACCATTCATAGAAATTTGCCCCAGGCTAGCTTTGCCTGCCCTAATATTTGACAGCATCTTCCAGAAAAATCAATTTGTTTAAAACAGTAACTGATTTTCACCCAGGGTGAAAATGTTTGGCATATGCAAAGAAGGAAGTCTCATGTTCCCTTTAAAGCCCTCTCTAGCCTATGAACAAGCTCAACTATTTACCATGTACACATACCCAACAAAATCGGGTGAAGTATATTTTCCTGGGGGAGGGGCAATTAAAACTTAAGAACACGAGAATTTAGTTCTCTGAGAGCATTTCTCCCAGCACACAATGTCTTTCTTTGTTACAACATTTGAAAGTACGTTTGTCACTATTTTGTGCTTTAAAAGAAAAAGAGAAGGGTGGGGAGAGAAAAGCTCATGATCTGGGGCTCTCGTTTAGGGAGGATGGGAAGCTGGAAGGAATGGCTAGATGAAGAAATCACAGGCAGAACGTTTCCAAGCTGCTAAACACCAGAAGGAGATAACAGGCAGTGTGTGAAATGCCAATTATGATGGTAACTATAATGGAAACAGTCCTAACAGCAGGCCACACTGCGCTTTGGAAAGCCTCAAGTGCCAGGCAGATGGAATCCTCCTGCGTGGGTGCTTGACACCGGGGCTTTCCTTACCTGGGAGCCCTGTGGTTCCAGGGCCTCTGTCAGGTAGGAAGCCCTAAAGCAGCTCACCAGAAAAGACGCCATCAGTCCTCCTCTGCCATGCTAATTACTTGGCTTCTTCCCTGGGGCACATCCGGGTTCCCCACCTTTCCTGGGGCAGTCCCTTAATGCCCCCTCCCCACTGTGTTCACTGCGCGTGGCTGGAACCTCTGCTCCTCCTTCCCGCTTCCATCTCTGTCACCTCCAGCCAAGGCTCCAGCCTTCTCTTCAGCTCTCTCCTCCATTAAGCCTGGTCACGGCACCCCCACCAATCAGAATTCTACTTCCCTCCTCCTGGCCGCTGGCCTGTTGCAACTCCTTCCTGGCACCTACTGTCCTGACTCTGAGGCTGTGCCGCCCTGGTTCAGCTGTCACTATTGCTAACTAGATGGCGAGTTTCTTGAGATGCAAACAATGGCTCGGCTGTTTATGCCTCCGAAATCTCTAGGGTTTTGTTGTTGTTCTCCTTTTTTGTCCATAGCCATTTGATAAATGTTTAATGGAAATAGGATTCTACTTTTAAAAAATGCACTGTGTGGCTGGAACGAGAAGGACCGGGTGATGCTAGGAAGGAGGAATACTGCTTCATCATGGAACATAGCCTCAGGTCACTCGGTCAGCTCAATACAACCAAAAATGGGCTTCCCTGCCCCAGGCCGTCCCACCACCCACCCCCAATGGCAGCGTATGTCCTGGCACCCTGTGTGAGAGATATAAATGGACCAGTTTTAGTCCCCGACACTTCAGTGTCCTTTTCTGTCTCAGAGAGGGGAGTGGTGTCCTTCTGAGGCCTCCTTAACCAGTCATCCAGCCTGCCCTCCCCTCAGACCACGCCATCGCCTGCCCTTTCTCACACTGGCCTGGCCTCCTTCTAGAAAAAAGACTGGCTCTTCTCCTGTTGTGCTAAAGTAGAAACGTCCTTCCTTCGAGTCTTCTTTCTCAGGCCAAGTTCTCCTGCCTACCCACGTCCACAGTCGCTGTCACAAATGATCTCTTCACCCCAGAAAATGAATCATCTTCACAGGGGCTCAGCCCAACACTCCAGGACGGTTCCCTCTTCCTCTTTCATGAGCATCACAGTTTGTCTCTGCCTTTAGGAATCCCCGACTCCCCTGCTGCTTCTGTCCCCACACAGACAACACCCAGTCGTGCAGCTCTACACCACCTCACACCTCACCAGCATCCAACCACCCTTCCTGCTGCCCACTGACCCCAGGGACCCTGCTAACTCCCAAAGTCAAGAGGAATTGAACAACAGGACAAGCCAAGCTCCTGGATGCCAGGAGCCCTCCCTAGGTTCGCACCATTCCAGACTGAATCCAAGGCCTCCCTGGTCAGGCTACCAGTCAACCTCGATTCCAGACATGAATCCTTCCAGTTGCTCTGGCCTTCTGACTTGCTTTAGCACACCGAACTCCCTTCTTGTGGTTGATTTTCAGCATCTCCTACCCCAAACTCTTCCCCAGACTACCCCCCTCCATAGTCAAGCCCCAGCTCAGTAGTCCTCTCCGTGGAGCTCTTCACTTCCTGTTTAAAGGATACCCTGACCGCCACCTGCTGTCTGTCTTAATTACACAGTCTTCTGTTTGCCTTTCAATATTCAGCACTGGTTTGGAGATATCTGAAACTATGATGTCACTGTGCTAATTGTTTGTGCGAGGCTTGATCCCCCATCATTCCACCGTGAGTTTCACCATGGCAGACATCACTTTTTTTGTTCTTCTTGACTTTACCCCAGAACTGAGTACTGGACCTTGCAGAGGGGATGGGTCCTCTCCCAGTGCAGCTGGCAGGTGGCCCCTCTCCTCTCTGCAGTGTTCCACCACACAGCTGTCTGCACAGCCACCATATTCACTCTACCTGGACCTGCCTAGAAACTTCTCCGCTGGCTTTCCCTCATCCTCACCCCTATACGCTCTGTGAATGCCGTTTCCACTGCCTGGAAGATGTGGCTCTCATTTTTCTTGAACTAGTAAAATATTATGACTTCCCCCTGTTAATATGTGTTAAGATGATTAAGGATTAATATTAAAAACAAATAAGAGTAAAGCATGATGTCAAGTAGAGCCTCTCAAACTGGAATCAACAGAACCCTGGGGAATTTTTAAATTTTATGCTTTCATTTTGATATCCATCTTCTAAAAGTAGTAGTTAATAAAAGCATATCTTGCCTTATCAAGTCGGCTACCTCATAACCGAGTACTCTGCCGTGATAGTAATGCCTGCACTGTATTATTGCTCCACAACCTTAGCAGCAAGGAGGCTATGCTTATGTGATAAGCTAAGGAGAAGTCGGCTACCAGAAAGCAGGGACCCCCTCCCTGCTTCTGTAGACCTCTCCCTATCATTACTCCATCCTCACCCCAATGCTATCCCTCCCCCACCCCATCACTACCCCTCTTCTCTCATGAAGACCTCTACCCCACCTTTTCCCAACCGTATTTCTAAGTCCTCCTCCACAATCAAGACAAGGGGGAGGAGGCCCTTAGGATCGAAGGACCCAGTCATCGGAAAAATGCTTTCGTCCTGGCAGAGGGTTCAGCAAATCCCCTGAGGGAAAAGGAAGAGTAAGGGGAAGGAAGATAAGGAGGACCAGGTCCAGAGAGGAATGAGAGAATATCTGCCCTAAGAAGAAAAATCCAAGCCAATATATTTTTAAAAAATATATATGTGTAAGAAAATTAAGATGGAATAGGTAACTTTCAAAGTGCGTGCATGTGTGTGCGTGTGCGTGTGTGTGTGTGTGTGTGTGTGTGTGTGTGTGTGTGTGTGTGTATGTGTGTGTGTGTTCCAGATACTGAAAAGGTAACTGGGGCACTTCAGTCTTAGACCTGATCACTTACAAAGGTAAATGTTCAAGTTATAGATAATGTCTGCATTATAAAAGCTGTTCTAGAAAAAGAAAGAAAGCCAATTCATTTCAGAATGTTGATGCTATTGTGAGCCTAAAGTTGAGTAAGGACAATTACAAGGACAAAAACAGAATGGATTTATTACATTATTACGAAACTCCTAGAAGAAACAGTGACTACTGGAATCTCATTGTGAATAGAAGGACTACCACCCAGTAAGAGTTAACACATGAAGAAAGTAAACATCAGAGGATCTGCCTCAAATCACTGATCATGGGTGAAGAAATAAATGTACTAACATTTTAATATAGTCAAAGTATTTGCTGAAGCATAAATATACTTATTTAAAAATGACTTAAAAATAAGAACAGAACTTCCTCACACTGATAAAGCTGAATACTAAAAGGCTAGAGACATTTTGTGCCCTTAAGCAAATAGATTACTTTATATTTCTGAATGAGAGCATATTTATCACTGAGTCAGAAAAAGAATTTTTGAACAAAATTTGAGTGGGACAAGGAACAAGATGAAAAATTAATAGATTTAATTACATCAAAATTAAAAATCTCTACTCACTGGTGGCCGTGATAAGTAAAATTCACAAAGAGGTCATAAGCATGAAAATGAATTTTTCAATTTATGAAACGAGGAAGAAGTGAATATCTGCATTATTAAATAATTCCTGCCAATTAACAGAAAGTAAACCTAATAGAAAAGTAGGGGAAACCTACAGGTAGAGAATTCACTGCAGGAGAAAACAAACAGGCTAATACATGTTTCTAAAGATGGTCAACCCCTCTATTGATTTTTTAAAATGCTAATTAAAACAGTGAAGTAATACTTCACACCTATCAAGTTGGCAAACATTTTAAAGTCAGACAAGAGGCACTGTTAGGTTGGGTAAGAAGTGAAAGGGGGAAACACGTAATGTCCTGCTCCCTGCCGCTGAGAGTGTAAGTGAGCACTATGACTGTGGAGAACAGCTGCACTGAAATTTTCTACATGCAGCTTATCTGAGGACCACCAGGCCCGTTCTGGGGACACACTCTGGGGAAACATTCACCTGGATCTACAAGGACACTTGCAGAACCCTATTTGTGGCAGCCAGCAACTGGAGGAAACACAGGTGTCCCATGATGTATCTTCACCAATGGCCTTTTGGCCTCTCACAGTGCCATGCCTCTGCAATTCTCCATGACCCCTTTAATTCTGCAACCCTCATGCTGTCTGAACTAGCAACACTCAGGAGTGCAGGTCATTCTGAAAATGGCAGTCCACAAGGAAAGTGAGAGACAGAAGGATTCTATCCATCACTCAACAGATATACCAACTAAAACCAAACCGGAAAACACCATATATATTTATTTTGCGATAAATTTTTTAAAGACGCCCAAGAATGTGCAGCTAGAGCATATGGGGATGGGAGGGTATTGGGAGAGTGGATACCAGGGAGCAGAGGGGAAAATTAGAAGAGTACAAGAGAGTCATCTGCTGTGGGCAAACCAGGAGAGTTGGCTGTGGTTTGAGAAATATAATTAATTCAAGTTTCATAGCTTGAGTTTGCAGAAAAAGACCCACATGCTGCAAACACTGGGCCACTACATATCAGACGCAGCACTCTGGAAGGGAGAAGGGTTGGCATTGCAATACTCAGTAGTCAGCCTTGCCATGCACTTTGCAAACAGATATTTATCCTGAGAAAGATAAGAGCGTATCGAATTAAACTGACGTGATGAACTTGAAGGCAGGATTTTTTTTTTATTTCATTGAGAAGTTTGCTTTGGTTTTATTATTATACAATATTCTCAAGCACTGGGGATGTGTGCCTGGTTTTTCTGTTCATAAAAACTTAAGCATCCTTGATCACAAGTATAATATAAATTGTGAGTCACTGAGAATGTTTTGCACGGGGATTTTTTTTTTTTTTTCCTTGTGTCAAATGCTGCTGCAGAAGCTGAAGTTTCCTGCCCCCGGGGGTCTGAGTGGTATCTTCAGGCAAGCTAGGGTGATGCCCCAAATGTGCAGCTAGGCCTTTTGTTCCTTCCATCCTTGAGAGTGTTTCTGCAAATTCTCCCAAATCCTTCTTGCTTATTGCCTTTCATGGCTCTCAGACACCCAATTTGGTGTATACATGTAAAGTTTTATTCTTTTTTTTTTTCAAAATGGAAATGTTCAAAAGCAAGATGCTAGTTTAGCTGCAGAAACTCAGAGATATTTGAAAAACACCTAAAAGTAGCCTAGCCGTGGACAAACAGACTGCATATGTGAAGGAATAAAGGAATTTTATTGATTGGTCTTCCTGGGGAAGATGATGGGTGCTATGTGGCCTCTCTAAATTACAATATAATATTGCCTTCTTATTTTTTTTGTTATTCATGGAGAAACACTGCTGTCTCCCATTGAGTCTCTTGACTTTGTGGGACCACTCAATTTACATATTGTTGCAGTGAGGACCATCATCACATGATCACATGTTACACAGACCCCGAGGTCCAGCGAAGGTGGACTATTCCACACTCACTCCCTATGGGTTCATCCCTCCTTGGAAATGCTACCTCCTTCTGTCTCCCTAGCCTCCATCTATCAAACAGTTTTTAACTTTAACTCCATGAATGCCTTCAACCATCACTACAGAATCATTCTTTCCTCCACCAAGTATGTGGGACTTCCTCCTTTCTCTCCTCTGCCTGTTTGACATTGATGACTGGCTTAGGGTAACAGTATATCAGTAGTGCATGAGTGGTATCCCTTGCACATCAGGGAGGGTGGCTTATTATTGTCCCAGCCCACAACACCCTGCACATGAAACTCATTATAGGCAGCCAATATCCCATAAATGGTCCATGAAGTAAATAAAAAAATACAGTTCTCTCTCTTTTGAACTGTCAAATCTCTGCCCCTTCCCCTGGAATACTAATTCCTTACTGGGGTCCCACATGTTTTCTCATTCATTCATCCCATGTCCAATTCAACAACAACAACAACAACAACAAAACATTAAGTTTTTGTAAGAAGACCATTAGCATTGTCCTCAATTTACAAAGAAACCAAGGCTCAGAGTGGCCATCCGCTGTTACTCAGCAAATCATTGGCAAGAACTGAGACTCGGACCCTGCTCTGCCGGGTTCTTCACTCAGTTCTCCTATCACCACACTAGATATGCTGCTGGTGAACACTGTGGGAATCTTCAAGGCGTGGTCCCCTCAAAGAGGATGGGGCATGTGTGATAATACTTGGAACATTGTGAAGGACTATTAGCCATGTAACTATTATAATAGTTGTGATTACTACTGCATCTCTCATTACTATTAGCAAAGACCAAGCATGACCTTACTTGATAAGTTCTACTAGCCCTTCTCTGAGTAGGGGCCAAGACCCTGGCCTATGGAAAAAGAAAAGGGGACAGGGAGATCTTGGAGGTTGGTCATCCTGAAGAGGAAATTCATCAGGGTTAGGGAGAGAGTTGGAATGGGGATGCCTGGTCTGGGCAGCCTTGTGTGATTATGCTGGTGGTTCTGCCTACAGGCTGAGGCTCCAGGGTTCGTAGCACGAATCATTAGAAGGTCTTATTAATTAAAACAAACCCAAAGCCAGGTATTGGGATGAACGCTGAAAGATCAGAGAGACAGAACAAGCCACAGCTTCCTCACCTCGCCAATTCCTCGGCTGATCTTGTTTCCTCAGAGTGGAAGCCTGTGTCCTCATTCGAATGGATCTCAGCTGAACTGCTGCTCAAAGCCTAAAAGCTTAACAAAACTTAGTTCCTGGTCCTCATGCCTTATATACCTTTCTGCTTCCTGCCATCACTTCCTGGGATTAAAGGCGTATGTCACCACACCTGGCGGTTCCCAGTGTGGCCTTGAACTCACAGAGATCCGGATGGCTCTCTGCCTCCCAAGTGATAGGATTAAAGGTGTGTATGCCACCATTTTCTGGCCTCTATGTCTGTCTAGTGGCTGTTCTGTTCTCTGACCCCAGATAAGTTT
The DNA here is from genome assembly GCA_902168405.1 of Peromyscus aztecus. NCBI lineage: Eukaryota > Metazoa > Chordata > Mammalia > Rodentia > Cricetidae > Peromyscus > Peromyscus aztecus. Next base: position 18,437 of record CABHPQ010160677.1, on the reverse strand, counting down.
ATTAGGATGCACAATATATTGGGGGACACAATATCACCACAAGGGTCAAGTTCTGGAATCATCTAGGGTTCTGTTACCAAGCCTTTGTGCCCTGCACAGGAGGGTATGTCAGAGAGGGAAGAGTAGAGCCATACTAATCTATCAAGTCATGGGTCTATCTGCCCAGACCAAGCACCTTTAAAACATCTGTCCTCACAGGGAGAGAGCAGGAGGAAATACTAACTTCCTGCCAGCCCCCATCAGCATACCACGCTCTCTGTCAGCCCTGAATGAACCCTGAGGTGAGCACAGACCCAAAGTGACCTTTCCTGTATGGCAAGGCAAGCAGAAAAACCCCTGCTAGCTAATATAGGGCAGTCATCAGCTGTCAGACAAAAATATTTGTCAGTTCCTGCTGACTGGAGCTGGGTCGGAACCAGTGACCCCTCAGCACAAATCCCCTGACTCCATTAAGGCAGCAGCACAGCACAGCCTAGTTTCTGATGATGCTTTAGTCCTGAAGCTGATGCCACTGGTGCATGGGTCTCAGGCATAAACCTGGATGGGCTTGGACCTCCCACTGAGCTATTCTACCACCTGTGTGCTCTTCTGTCTCAATTAGCCGGGCCTAGGGGTAAGAGCGTCACCAGATGAAATAAAGGCGGTGTCTGTGGGGTGACAGCTCAGCACAATAGAGATTTGGGTCATATCAGCCCTATCCTGGGAGCTGGCAGAGGTAAGATAGGGACTCTGCAGATACAGGGCATATTCCAAGGTGTGGGACATTTTTCAAGTAAGGCTGTATGTGGTTGTGTTTATGTTGTGAATTATGTGCAGAATGTGTGCTTTGTATGTGTATGGCATGTACATGGGGTTGTGTATAACAGGATGTGGGTGTGCTTGGACATGTCTATACTTTTGAATATGTAGATGTGCTTGTGTGGGTTTGTTCTAGGAAACTGGGTGTAAGGGTGAGGCAGAGGCAGGACATGTGAAGAAGGCAGAGATAGGCAGGTACAGGGAGGAAGAAAGAAAGATACTGATAAGGAGTTGGAAGGATAATGAAAAGGGGAAATAATTACCCTATAGGAGTGGCTGGTTCTTAGAGGCAGAAGACTACTGGGACATTTTTAAGTGGATGGATGCTCTGAGGGCCCCATTACTGACCCAGGTTAATGAATGGGAGGGAAAGGAGCAGCTGCAGAAGGACACTACCCCACTTGTGTGGCCTCAATGTACTACACAGTGCCATTCAGAAAGCATGGGCTGTGACAAATGACAAGCCTCTATGGCACTCATTTCAGGACCTTGAGCCCATGGCCCATTCTCCAAAGCCGTAGCCCAGGGCTCTCCCTCTCAATCTGTCCCTAGAGAGATGTGATATCTGCACATCTCATGGTTTGGAGTCATACCTGCTGCATCCTCACCCCAGTCCAGGGAGCAGACCCTCAAGTAAGCAGGACTCAGTTCCCACCAGCCTGGAACTCTGCAGCATTAATGTGGGCATCAGGTACAGGACAGTGAGGAAAGAGGCATTACTTCCTTCTGCCTTACCAGGGAGGAGAATTGAGATGTGAGGTTGATGAACAGGGTCTACTCACTCCATATATTATCCTGAGGACGTGAGGGGACTGAATGTAAAACATGAAGACTCAGAAGGTAAGCCAGCCTTACAGGTGGGCAAGTTGGTCTCTGTACTCTACATAGGGTCGAGTAACCTGCCCTGATGACAAAGTATCACCCTATCCCTACCACCACCTGTGGTTCTGGGCACAAAAGTCCTTGCTGGAAACTTTGAAGACCATCTTTCAAATAAGGATATTATTCTCAAGTAGTCCCAGGGGCTAGAACTTTTTCAAAGCCAGTGCCTGAGAGCTGGCAATACCTCTTCCCTTCTGCTCCCTTCGGTCATTCACATCACTCAAACCTTTGACTGGGTCACACACACTTTGTGATAAACACATTTCCATTGATTCCTTGAAAGCAGAGGTTCACAAACAGGGAATTCTCTTCTTTCCAAAATCAATACTAAAAGATAGAATTTCTCTTCCACTCCCTCGCCAATCTCCAGAGCCCATTTTGAGAACCTGAACTGGAGTGGAGGATGAGAGAGAACACCAACAAATTCAAAGTGTAAACTAGACACACAATTTCTGGTTTTCACACAGGTTTTTCTAGAGTCTCTGAGCTGAGCTAGACTGCAGGAAGGTGGGTACCAAATACCTGGTGAGAGGTTCAAACAAATTCATACTTTTCAAGTTGGGAGATGGGGGAGGAGGAGGATGGGTGTAGAAGTCTCTGTCTCTACACCCCCTCCACACAGTTTTTAGAGTGCTGAGAATTTCAGGCAATCAGGACCCCATAACCAGTGATTGAGGCCTCTGCTGGGCAGGGCTGGGCAGGTAGAGTAAGGTGGCAAAGAATCAGCTTTCTAGGAAGCCTAGGATTGTAGACACTCAGATTGGAAAGGGTTGAGGGTCTGGACAAAAAAAGAATAAGTCCCAGGCTTACTAGAAAAGACCCTCTTTAATCTAGTATGGATGGAGGAAAGGCAAAAGAGTCTGTCGAGGATGAGTGTTAGCCAGAAGCCAACTGCTCCAGAGGTCCTGGGTCCCGTGTGCTGTGAGGATGGTGAGGAGAGATGGAGAGGCCCACAGACACCACTTCTCTCCTGATTGGGCATGTTGACTCATCAAGCACCTCCCTTCAAGAGCCTCAGAACAAACCCTATAGAGGAACCCAGGAGAGCCAGCACAGAATCCTCATGGCAGAAGCTTCAGGAGTCAAGACTTAAAAAGGGGGGGGGAGGGGCAAAGAGCGAAGTTGAGCACTGTTTCCTTTACACCCCCACCCATCAGAGGGAAGATGCTTCCCATTCTACTCTTCCACAGTCATTTTGAGGGACAGGAAAGCTCCTGCAGAAGACTTTGAGCACAGAGACCTGGGTGCCCCACGGAGACCACAGCTGCAGAAAGCACACTGTTGCAGTACCTGGAAGCTGGATAGACTCCAGTAAGGAGGGGTGGGACAGATGGCAGGTTGCTGGGAAAGCACAGCAACTCATGCAATGGGGTAATTTTGATGGTTTTATCTTTCCTTCATCACTAACCTTAACTTTTGTTGTGATAATTTTTCTGTAGATAAATTTTAGAGGTGAATCTGGGGTGAGTGCCAGAAAACTAAGGACCTAAGGACCACTGACCCAGACACTCACTGTACGACAGAGACCTGGGTTCTCCTCCCTATGCTAACAGCCTGAGTGACTTCCAGTGACTCCTACTAATCTCTCCCAATTCAGTTTCTATGCCATTCCAATGAGGGCACTGAACTGGCCTAAGGTTCTGAAGAAAGCAGTGTGAGATATGACTCAGAAGCCCCGGACAACTCGGGTGGTAAGGAAGGACTAAAAACAGACACAATAGACTGGCAGTTGCCATTGAGCTGTTTCTTTGGTTTCTGCAGGGCTCAGGCCAGCAAAGGAACTGAGTACAGCCCCAGAGATAGTCTGTTGGGTCCCATGGAAAGGTGACGCTACAACCAGCAGAAAGAGAACTGTAGGATGGATTGTAGATTTCCTTATTGTCATTGGTCAGTCAAATCTTTTCACATTTCCATATACCTCTGACTCTCCATTTGTAAGATACCTGTACAGCCCTTGGGCTCTCCATGAGTAGCAAGTGAGTATGGTTATCAAAGGTCTTTAAGAAGTATAGCCTTTTTCAATGTTTGTTCATTGAGTATTTATGGAAATCACAAAAACATGCTCAGTATAATCATAGACACTGGGAAGCCCACAGTTCCTCAGAGTATGGCACTCCTGTTAGATTTGACCTGATTGGAATGGATTTGGCAATTAAAGAGACAGACAATGGAACACGTGTGGCATGGAGGCAGAAGAGAGGACCAACAAGATTTGGTAAGGGAAGCAGAAAGGCAATGGGTGGCAAATAAGAACAAAGTGTGGCATATATAATACATATGGTTGAGGATGGCATGATGGTATTATTTTAAAAAGAAAGCAGAGCCAGTGGGTGAAGGCACTTCTTCTGAGCCTGATGACCTGAATCTCATTCTAGGAACCCTCATGGGGAAGGAGGGAACTAACTCTGCAAATTGTCCTGTGAACTCTACCTACATTTATATCATGATGGGTGAACATACACACACACACCACATACATAGGTATACATAGACACACAAGATAGAGACAGACAGACAGACAGACAGACAGATAGATAGATAGTTGGATAGATACTAAAACTGTAAAGAAAAGAAAAGGGAAAGTAAAGGGACTAATAGAAGAAACATTGAGCTCTCTAAGTCAGCAAAGATTTCCTAGGAACGGAAGAAGGCTGGTACCTCTTTCTGCTGATTAGGCTGAGGCTTCTAGAGAAGCAGAACCAAGATTGGGGCCTGAAGATAGGAAAGGAAGCACCAAATAGTTCGGGTCTTTGAGGGTGAGGGACATGACGTTGGTCATAGCAGCTTGTCGCCACAGCACTTAGACCAGAGAATCGGATATTTGTGAACGTTTTCTTTGGCAGTGCCTCCCAATGTTTGTTTATTGCACCATCACCAGCATCCATTCACAGAGGCCTGCTCTCCACCAGCTTCAAGGAGCACCAAGGATTCCAGTCAGTAGTTAAGACTGGGTGGAGGCTGTGGAGTCATTGTGGAAGGAGCCACCTTGCAGAGCTGCTAGATCTGCAATAGTGAAAGTAAATCTGGGTCACACCAGCCCCAACTGACCTGAGAAGTAACAGACATGAGCCATCCAACGGGCCCCATCTGAAGTCCTGATCCTTAGGCTTTTGAGAAATGGCAGAGTAGAGGTTGCTTTCAGAAATAAACAGTGAGACAGGAAGTCAGAACAGGGGTGGGGCATCCAAGTGACACTTTATTCCAGTGACATAGAGGAAGGCTTTACTAAGCTAGAATTCCTTCATACCCTGCTTTGCACTGTGCCTCTAACTATACCCAAGGACAGCCCTGTAGTCTTTAACAGACGGTGGGAGCAAAGCTAATGTCTTCCCTTAGCAAAGGATTGGGCTGCAAATCCTCAATCAATGAAGGAAATTTTAAAGAGATTAAGGTTGCTGTCATGATGTACATGCTTCTCTCCTTTCACGAACATTCTCACCTGAGTTCGTTTTGATCTTTCTCTTCTACATTTACCATCTTTATCCTCCCTTTCTCCCCATTTCCCCCCTCCCTGTCTCCTTCCAAGCTCTTTCTTCAAACTGGGGATTCCATTCCCACTCCTTTGTACGATTTCCTCCCATCTGGTTCTAGGCATCTCAGCTATACATCCTCCCACAGCAGATACAATGTCCTCCATAGCCATTCTCTGGCCCACAGAGGATGGTGCATTCAATGTTTCTATACTCAGGAGCAGGCAAAGTTAGTCTTTGTACAACCTGCAAGGGGAAATTATAATTCCCATTCCCAGAGCCCTGACACCACTGTAGCCCATAGGTGAATGTTTAGAGGGACTGGGATTCCTGACATTTGGCTATTTTAAGGAAGAAGGAATCAGGGTTAGAACATAGAGGTTATTACCAGAAACCAGAGATGAGCAAAGAGAGGAGGCAGATTTGTGTCTTGAATATTTAGAGTAGTGTCAGATACTCAGGTTTGGGCAAGAATGACCAAGGCAATGTCATGATATTTAATAATGTTTTGTGCTTACCACATAGCTCTGGAGTTTCAAAGCACTCTCCTATGTGCTCTATTTTATTCGTCCTTTAGGATCTCTCATCCTGTATGCCCCAGGCCCCATAACATAACCTGCTTACCCACCAGACACTACGACAACTCTCATCTCTTTCATCAAGCCTAGTGGATGCCCGTTGCTCTGAGCACCCCCATCTCATGATTTGGCTCCTGATAATTTACTGTTCTGTCTTCTAGACTTGTCTCCTTGTCTTGAAGAGAGGGATCAGACACGTCTAGTGTTTCTTTGGTACCTCTTCAGAGCTTGGCTTGGTGTGAGCATCTGTAAGTCAAGCGTTCAAGAGGCCAAGGCTGGCCCATGGATCATGTGTTCGAGGTCAGACTGAGCTACATAATGTGATTCTGTCTCAATGAAAAGGAAAATGAAGATGATAGAAGAGGAGAAAGGGGGAAGAAGAACAGGAAGAGGAAAAGGAGAAACAGGAGAAGGAAGAAGAGGAGAAGATATAGAAGCTCCATTCTAACTCCAGACCTAGTAAATCAGAAGTTGTATGCTTAATGGGATCTCCAATTGATGTTGATGCTCATTCTTCCCATTTGAAGAGCACTGGTCTAATCAGTGCATTTCAACCAGCTTTAATGAGAGCAGATTCTGAGTACTCCACTGTAGGAAGTAGATTGGATGCACCCCTACATACCATGTTCCCAAGAACTCTGTATGAGTGACATTACCTATAAAGCATCTTGTCCAAGAATAGAAGCCAGGATGAGAGCTCCAGAGTAAGGAACAGGGATCCTAATTCCTTCAGTGGACCTCTGTTTAAGTGGTGATGTCATTTGAGGAGAAATGTCTTGTTATGTACAGCCCAGTGCTGCTCCTTGACAACTACTGTGGTTCCTTTAATGCCACCCACATATGTAGTATGGTGTCCCCACAACAGGGAGGGGATGTTCTTTAACCATGACCGATCTGAGACTAGCTTCCTGGGTCCCAGGATACAATCCATGCAGGCAGGAGACAGAGTGGCTCAACTGCCCAGGAGTGGGAAGAAGGGGAAGCAAATCAGGCTAGCAGTCACCTGGCATCTCAAAGAAGCCAGAGGCTGGCACTCAACGCTGCTGGGATAGGCATAAGAATTGCCATTTTTAACACCTGCCATGATTAGCACCATGCAAATAGTACATATATCTTGTCTAATGATCTCAACAGCATCACAGCCTCCCTTTAAGAATGAACAAGTCAAAAGAAGCGAATGACCTATGTGAGTTCCAGTGGATGGTGAGAGATGAGGCTGTACTCTGATTTGCTTACCTCCAGTCTGGTGGTCTCCTGTGGCCCTGTGTCTCCTTGCCCAGCAGCACACAGATGCTCAGGGATGGCAGTTTGCTTGCTGGGATCCCAGGCCTCTGCAAGGGAGAAGGCTCAGGGGCTGAGTAAGATCTACACTGGGAATGACTGCCTGCCAGGATCATGCCAAATTCATTAGATGCCCTCCTCATCAAAAGCCTGAGCATCTGCTTCTGCCTTGGTTTCCCCATCTCCTCCCGGCAGGCAGCAGTAAGTGATAATGAATTATCTCACTGGGGGCTGAGAGTGATGAAGAGATAATGAGAGTGAAGCAGATGAAAGATAAAATGAAGTAACCACCGTAATTACTGCTTCTGCGGAGACCCCCTCCTTCCCTGCAAAGAGAGCAGAAAGAATTCCCCAGCAACCCATCACCAAACATGGAGCCTGGCTGTCAGTGGGGTAGTTGAAAGCCAATGAACGGAAACCCCAAAGTCTATCCAACATCATGCCTGGGTCTCCTCAGAACCAAATCCTATGGTCCTCATGCAACAGGTCAGCTGAGCAATCAGCAGCCATGTGAAGTGACTTTACATCCCTCTTCCCCCTCCACACAGTACACTGCTCAGGAATAAATCACCTTTTAGTAAAATTGTACCTGCTTCAGTCAAGAGCATGTAATTACCCAAGTGGATGTTATTCCAGTAGAAACTTGAATTAAATGTTTTCTTTTTTTTCAAATGGTCCCTGCACAAGTACAAATATTAGCAACCACCAACCAAGTTAGGTTTCTGGTGGATGACCAGTAATGTTGAAGAGGAACACTATAAACCATCAGATGTGAGGTCATAGAGCTGGCTGTGGGGAGGACTCTTGGTAGTGAACAAGAAAAGGGGAGGGAGTGCTTCTCTTCAGCACAGCAATGCAAGGCATCCCTTTACATTTTCAGAAACCTCTCCGCTTCCAAGCATCTTCAAGTCTAGAGCAGAAATGCTACCAACAGCCTGATTCTTGCACTCTGTAGAAGGACTGTATCAGAGCACTACAGGGCCCTTGTGCTCCTTGTGGCTTGCAGCGTGGCAGCCCTTTCTGTCAAGTCTCCTTATCCCCTTTTCTTTGTGGTCAGGCAACAGTTAATGGTCTATCCGAGTTTGCAAAATATAGGAAACATCCTCCTAGGCACCAGATTGGGGTCACAAAATTCATTTCACTCATACTGTGACCTCTGCCACTGCAGTATTTCCTGCCTCCTGGGGCATGAGGCTGGTTGCTTCATTAACCCTGAAGGGCTGCCAAAGCCCATTTGGGGATTTCAGTAACACGAGGATCTAGTTGTCTGGGGCTTGGGAGCTCAGATCCAAGCAGGGTACAAAGCCAGGTGAGAGAAATCTGGGGAGATTTGGCTGCTCTTGCATTCTGCACTAGGGCATGAGAAAGGGAAGCTGGGTATCATCTGAGCAACCAAGGGAAGAGAAGCATTTTATTCCGAGTTGGCACTTGGTAAGGAACTGAGCTTTTAGCCTTGGCTGGTAGTTACTCACTTCTTCAGCTACCATTTATTGCACATCTTACCACATGCTAAACTTAGTGCTACACAGGAATAAGGAGCTATATGCGGGGTGACAGTGCTAAGGGATGGAGATTAGCATGCCGGGGTGAAGGGGAGACATGGAGTAATAGCTATGAATCCTTGAATCCAGGGACATGCTCATGGAAAGAGGACAATTACCCTCAAGTTTAAAAGCTACATTAGTGAAGAAAGAATATGACATATCCAGGAAGACACGTGGTTTCAGATGAATAAAGAAAAGGATTGGAGTTATACTTAATCACAGGTCTATGTACAAGGCTCAGGGTTTTAATGCTATTCTGGAATCCACGGGGTTGGAGGAGGCAAGACTATATGAATATGGTCAAATTAAGAATCAAATTTACATCTCAGCATGTTTATCCTAATAATACTCCCTAGGGCTAGATTGAAGGAAAATGAGCTCAAGACTACTTACTAACACAATTCATGGGAGTAACAATGATGGTTGTAACTCAGGCTGTGGATGGAGATGAAGAGAAGAGGAAGGGAGCTGGGAAGGAGGAAGAGGGTGTAGGTACTGAATGTCTGTGGTCAGTCACAGAAGAGAGATGGAGTGACCAAAGTTTGTAGGTAGCGTACAGATATCTGGGAGAGTGCAGGTTTGGGGTTGCTGAAGGGACATGTTGGCTTTGAGTTTTGAGGGTCACATAGTCATCCAGGTGGCGGCATCCACAGAACTCTTTGTACCTAGTCATCAGGATCCAGAAGCAGCAGAAACAGAACCCACTCTGGAGCTGAAATTGCACATCATAATGGCAGGACAGTTGATTTGTGGAAAGCTGGCCATGCGAAGCAGAGTAAAGGTGTGGGGTGCAGCCTCATTTATGCGTAGGAAGTAGCTAGTTAGCATCCCAGGAACTTTTTATCACAGTGCCAGGACAACTGAATGGGTATGGACACCTATACCACACCCAAGGAGAAAAGATTGCCAATTAAAATATAGGACATCCAGTTAACTTTCATCCCATATAAGCAAAGTGTTTTAGTATAACTATATTCCAAGTAGTGAACAGGATATACATATACTGAAAACTTAATAGCTAAATCTAGTAACCCCAGAGGGAATAGAGCAAGGTCTGGCTTTAGGTCCTGATTGTAGTAGGCCCAGAAAACTGTCCTTGCTAGTAAAAAAAATAATTTCCTTGAGTAACCCTAACTGAATCTGTGGGCTCTGTGTACCTGCTTATCCAAAGAAGTCTTGTGAATTAGGGTTTTCTGTATGCATTGGTAGAAAGGGGGACAAGGAATGTTGACCTTCCCATGAAGTGCATGGGTTTGGCTTTTGCAGAGGTGCTGGCTCATTGTAGACAACCAATAAATGTTTGAATAAAGAAATGAATGGCATGAGGCAGATTCTGTTCACCCTTTCTCGTGAGTAGAAAGGAGACAATGAAACTTTCCTTTGCAGATATATTGTGAAGACCAAATGAAATGCTTCAGGTAAAATGCCAAACACAGGCTCTCCAAGTTAATGCCTTGCTTGCCTTAACTGCGCTGGTCAATGAATTTGCATCCCTAACCTTATCCACCTGTGGCCAACATCGACAAGTAGAGACTCTCACAGATAGGGTATTTTGACTTCAGCATTTTGTTGGGACAACCAAGGGACTTATCCTCAATAGGAAAAGAGATAAATTAATAACATTGTAAATGTCTTGTTTTTGTAGATGTTCTGTTTTGTTTTTGAAATAGAGTCTCCTGTAGTTCAGGCTGACCTTGGACTTCTTATGCAGCCAGTGCTGGCCTTGAACTCCTGATTCTCCTGTCTCTGCCTCTTAAGTGCTAGGATTGCAGGCATGTGTCACCAAACCCAGTTAGCAATTTTATTTCATTTTCTAAATGTAGTGAGTAGAAGATGGGGCAATCCTAACTGTCACTCTTCTGTCAAACCGACTTTGTCACTTGATATCCACTCACTGACAGCCATCACTCCCTATTGAGACAGATTCTGCATGCCAGCTTTAGCGAAGAGCCCCGGTGCACAGCCCATGAGCCCGTGTGTCCTAGAGGGTCCTAGAGGTGAATTCTAACCAGGCTAGAGGACATCCCACAGCTCCTTTTCTCAGTGACTGAGAAACTCCCAAGCTGCTCTCCTCCTTGCCCAGCAACCCTGGGTTCCCAGCATGCTCTGAGCTTGCTGAGGAGGAAGCTGTGCATCCCGCAGGTTTCTGTCTGATTTATCATTGTCATCAGCCTGCTTTCACAATCCCCTTTCAATTCGGAAATGTCTTCTGAAAAGCTGCTTCCTGCGAGGCTCTAGTCATCACCCTTTCCGCTTAATCTGCATACTTACTGCTCATTCCCAGTCTGCATAGCTCAGGCTCCTTCCTCTGCCTGGAAATACCACTGCTGCTTTGTGCTGAGACCTTTTCCTAGCTCCTGCTCAGCCTGTCAGGCATCCCCTAGCCTCTGAGACCACAGGCCCTTTCTTTTCTCTAAATTCTCAAGAAAGGTACCTTGGCATCTTTCACTAGAAACCCTCAAATATATCTACCTAGATTTAAAAACAAAACACAACAGAAAACCTTTTTAATTACAATGAATTGTGTGTGTGTGTGTGTGTGCGCGCGCGCGCGCGCGCGCGCCACAGCACATGTGTGGAGGTCAGAGAACAACTTGCAGGAATCAGCCCCCTCCTTCCGACATGTGAGTCCCGGGAATTGAACTCAAGTTGTCATGCTTGGTGGCAGGTACCTTTACCTCCTGAGCCCTCTCACTGGCCCTCTACCATGATTTTGCTACTTGATTTCTTCTGAATGCTCTGTCTCCTAATCTGATTGTAAACTTTTGCGGGGAAAGGCAGAATGTGGTAGTTCCTTCCTGCATCCTCCAATTGGGGTTCCTTCCTGCTGGCTCTGGGGCAAGCACTGACTGGGAGACCAGAGAATAGGGAAGTGAAAGAAGGGCCACAAGCAAGGACCGTAATATGTCCAGAGAATCAGCACAGCTTCAAACCTTGGGAGAAGGCAATTAAACAGACAGGGATCTTGCCCTTCGGGGATTTATAAGTTAAAACACACAAGGTGACTGATGGAAAATGCAGAAACATTCCAACCAATGAGCAGGTTCTAGACACACAGTGAAATGTTTGCTTTGTGTGGAAGCAAAGAAGTAAGCATACTTGAAGCCCGAAAAGAATTAAAAAACAAACAAAAAAAAAAAAAAACTGAGTCTTGCATTTAGTCACTTAACAAATGCTTTGAAGCATCTCCTATGAACCCTGCCTAGTGCCCTGTGCAAAGGATGGACCGATGAATGAGTCATGCTTCCTGTCCCTCAGGACCTTACAACCCAAGTGAATAAACCACTTACCCTTGGCCAGACAGATCCAGGCAGTCTTTACTGAAAGATTGAATTTTAAGATGTACCCATACAGACAGTAGAGTACAATAAAAATAAAGTGAAAGACATTTTTAGCATCCCAATCATAATAAAACACAATTATTATATACTTGTTGCTGTTTCCAGAGATATATCCAAAGAATAAGAGACTCAAAAAAACCACACAAGTGGGGTTCAAACTGGCAACACCCAAGTAGGATCAAACCAGGGAGGTAACGAGACATTTTCTGTGGTCACAGTGTGCCTGGCACTGAGGCCCAGGCTTCCTTTGACCCCTCACTAGAGCAACCAGCACTGTGGGGCACTGCAGCAATACTGTGGACAACGAGAGATCTGAAGCTCATGGCTCACTACACAAGGCTGAAAGGTGTCCAGCCTGGCCAGAGAGGAGGTGGAATAGACAGAACCCCACCTGGGAAAGGGCTGGGGACTTGTGGGAAGGAAGGCTGAGACCCAGAAGTGAGTGCTCATTTTCTTTTCCTTGTACCTTGAGCTAGCTCCCCTCTGGAGCATGTGTTTGTAAAAAATGGAAGGAAAAGACAGTTCTGACCAGATCAATTACTTCTGAAGGGCAGTGGTGAACTAGAGCTTGACTTATGAAAACCACAACCCATCACCTCCACATTCCATTTTATGCGCTTGCACGAAGGAGGAAGAGGAGAACGATGATGATGATGATGATGATGAAGGTGATAAAACCCTCCCACCACGTTTAAGCTGTCAATCTGACCCTTTTCCATCTCAGTCCACCCCAGTCCTCCCCATGTGTACATAAACAACAGGCACACCCATATGCACATCATACTGAGCTCATGCCCTCACTTTACAGGGAGAGGGATTATTGAAATACTATAAACTAGGATGGACAACTACCTCCTATGTTAAATAGACAGCACTGAGCAATTACTGCTTGGTCCCTATGATAGTCTAACTCTTCAGGGACTAGTAGTACTCAGACAGTAGTACCCCAGCAGAGGCTAGGTGACCTCCCTGCAGCAGCTCTCTGGCTCTCCTGGGTCTTATTCCTTTTCTCCAATCTCCTCAGATAGCAGAATATTGGGGGCCCCCAGCCTCACTCTGTTGGGCCTCAAGAAAACCTGTCCTGCTGTGATGGATTTTTTAATTGGATTGTGACAAACATTTAATACCTAATAGAGCTCTTACCAGCACAGTTAATTAAGAATGTGACTAATCTAATTCAGTGGGAGCTGAGAAAGGGAGAGGAGAACCAGGAGAGAGGAGAGCAGGATTTGGGGGGAGCTGGGTAGCTAGAGTTGCAAAAGGATGTTGAGCTTCTTTTTGTTTGTTGTTTGGGGCAGGGGATTCCAGACACAGAATGCAGAGAGACTACATTGACTTTGCAAGACAGAAGCAAAATGCTGGCGAGTTGCAGAGAGCCCAGATAGACAGGGACCTCTCTTCTCAGCTTCTTGCTTGGTCCCATTGTGCACATTGGCTCATCGCACTGGCTCGTTAGCAATGCCTGAGCAAACAGGGCTTTGTGGATTGCAGAAAGCTGTATAGATAACTGCTGAGTGTTAGTGGACTCATTACTGAACCTGCCTCACAGAGGGTAGCACGTGTTGGCACTGCCAACCCCAAGCAAATGGGCCTCTCACCCCCTCATGGCCCCTCGTTGTTAAAGCGGATTGCAGTTTGAACACAAATATCTTATTTGTAACTCCTTTTTATTACACAGTGCACTCACACATAGCCATGTTATGTGAGCTTGCAGCATACAAATGCTCACATGTGTGTCTGTACTTACCAGCGTTTGCATGTGTTAAGTACAGACACAGCAGACATGTATTCCCAGATGCATTAGAGGGGACACACCGGTGGAATTGATGACACAGAAATGCACAAGTCACACATCAGTGAACACCTACTCTAGTGTAAAGCCCACTCAGGTATCTAGTCACACATGAGTACCCTCCTATCTAGAGGTTTGCTGTGATCCAACCTTGCTGTTACCCGAGTTGGTCCATCCCATCACCCTCCTTGAGGTCTGATTGCCTGCTTGTCATTGGGATGGGACTGCTGTGTGTGTAAATTTCATCCTACTAGGTGTCCCTCTCTCTCTCCACTACCACGAATAGGGAAGGGAAGGGAGATGCTGGGCAAGCATGTGTGAACCATGGGTAAGTAAAATACCCTAGAAGCCCTGGGTGAGTTAGCATCTCACCTGCCAGAGGAAGCATGCGACAAGGAGGGCTCAGTGTCAGGCTGGCTTTCCAGGGGGCGGTGTGGGGGGAATATTAGTCCCTAATATGCATGGTGCCATAGTAACTGCTGGGGAGGGAGAACTATTTTGAGTTTCTGCTTCAGCACAATGACGGGCACTGAGCTTTACGAATGTGTGCCTTTTATAGTCTGATCTTCAATGGCAGGTGATAAGATTAGGGCAAGAAAGCTGTGATTTAGCATTCCCAGGCACTTGATATCTCACAGGGGCTCAGCCACCCATTGTCTGAACTAATCCCCGTGGCAAGTCTGCTAGGAAGGTGGGTGGGGTTCAGATGCCTGTTGGCTCAGAAGAAAAGGTGACCTTCTTGGACATTCTCTTGTGGAGGACAAGATACCCTTTGGGCAGGGTACCTCACCACCTCCATGCTCAGGTCAGTCAAATCGGGGCCTCGTGACCACATTATTTGGTCACTGGAAACAAATAGGGCCTCTCATTGCTACTCAAGTGAGGGTTAGGACCAGCTGAGGGCAGGGCCATACAGACCTGGCTGTGTGCCAAGGTTGGGACACTTGGGCGAAGCTGCTTTCTATGGGATTGAAACAGAGGACAGGTCTCCTCTCAGCACTGAAAAGAGATGGTGGTGGTGAGACACTATTCTGGTTAGTTTTTTTGTTTGTTTTTCATTTTTTGTCAACTTGACACAAGCTAGAGTCATTTGAGAAAACGCCCCCACAAGATCAGCCTATGAACAAGCCTGTGGTACATTTTCTTAATTAGTGATTGGTGTGGGAGGGCCCAGTCCATTATGGGTGGTTCCACCCTGAACAGATGGTCCTGAGGTGTATAAGAAGGCAGGCTGAGCAATCCTTGGAGAGAAAACCAGTAACCATGGCGGCTTCTTCAGTTCCTGCCTCCAGGTTCCTGCCATTCTTTAGTTCCTGCCCTGACTTCCTTCAGTGATGGACTATAATATCAAATTGTAATCTGAAGTAAACCCTCAAGTTGCTTTTCATTGGTGTTTTATCACAGTGATAGAAGCCCTAAGACAGAACCAGAGCTGGAGAGGCCAAAAGACACAACAGAATTGCGAACAAAATGGCAAAATGTCAGGAAGTGAAAAGATGCCATTCCAACCTTTCGTCTTCACGTCTCTTCTTAATATATAATTACAATTGCCCACCACCTGGCAAAGGAGAAATATGTCCTTAGGCAAATTTCAGTAATAGGTTACTTTGCCATTCTGGAGCCATACTTACTCTTACACTTACAATAAGATGTAAGAGTTTGACATCATTAGGAGATACCATCTGATAGGAGGTATATAATGTCAGGTTTATCATTGGTGACAAAGTCACAAAGTGGTACTCAGCTATATCCCTTACATGGGTGTGGACATTCTCCATTCTCTGAAGTTCTCACATGGGTAGAATTGTTGACTGCTGATGTCATAAGGCATATGGGGCTAGTCAGAGTTGGAAATACAAAGAGAACCTAGATCTTGTAGTAACTGGCCTTTTTCTAAAGAGAGACACTTGTGCTATCAGACTGCTGAACCAATGAACCCCAAAGAATTGGAAATTCTCCAGGAATGCCATGCTAAGGGGAAAAAACGGGGAACTTGCCTCCAGGAAGAGATTTCACACATTTCTGGCAATTTATCAGATACTGTGGCCCAAATAATAATGACTCAATGATAGGTGACCAGGACTATTCAATTACGAATATCTCTTACTCTTGGTTCAACCCAAGGCTTGTATCAGTAGCCAGAGATAGACATGGCACAGGTAACGAGACTCTTATTTGTTCCTCTTCCCAAGTGTGACCACACTGAGTAAATCTTACTTTTCCACCATCACTTAATCTCTTTAAATGGCATTTGGGAAGAGGTGGCTGCACTTAACTTTTTAGGACTGTGAGAAACAAACATTGTGAATCTCACAAGAGTTCTTCTACCCATGAGCTCAGCAAACTCTCCTACACCACTGAGAGGCATCTTTGTCCCCATTTACAGATGAGGGAGTACAGGCCCAGAGGGTAGGTGACCAGTAACATCAAAAGACAGACACTTGTGTAGTTCACAGTTGAGCTAAGACTCTGGTCAGGTGTGAGAATCCCTAGCAGAATGCCTCTCCTCTTTCATCCTCTTTGTTGGCAAGCAGGAGTGTGAGGGGACACAGAGGTGACAAACCATGGGGAGGAATACACATGCTCTGCAATTCTGTAATGACCACCAAGCATTTGCTTTGCTGCAAAGCTGGGAAGAATGGCATAGTTCTACCATGGGCTGAGTACCTTCAGGGATGTCGCCTGGGTATGCGCTTCTGCTTCCCCTGTCCCTTCCTTCTGACATTCGCCACTCTTGCCTTACTGTTTCTGCTCCCTGGCACCACCGCTGACTCTTTTGTTGAGCCAGGCAACGTGGCTCTCTTTATTGTGGTTTTGCTTTCTAACGGCTGCTGCAGAGAGTAAGGAAACACGTTCCCACATGGGGACCGAGTGCCAGAGCAAACCGCTCCCTCCCCCAGCTGAGCCACCAAGGTGGAGGCCCTTTAGTACAACATCGCAGGTCTTTCGCTGCAGCAGAAAGCCTTTAACAATGGTTTGTCTGACAACTTAATCCCAGGAGAAAAGTGGAAGCAAGCAGGGATGGGAAGAAGGGTTAGAGAAAAGAACAGGGTGATGGGCAAGACGCAAGTTAGGAGAACAAAGCCCGTGTTTACTACTTCCAGTATGCTGACCTTGGTCAAGCCATTAAACATTTTTGAACTTCATCTATTAACTGAAATTTAAAAATCTATGTATGCCTCACTGGTTTCTCGTTGGGAGGACATCTATGAAAGAAAGAGGTTTGGAAACTGTAAAGGGCTTCAGAAATGAAAGGTAAATGAAAGGTATTTTTATTAAGTAGAAAGAGGAAGATCAAGATTGACGAAGGAGAGGAGGGAGAAGCCAGAGGACCAGGAGTAAGTGCCAGCGGAAATGAGTGCTTTCCCACTGAGAAATGCATTAGGCACTTTCAAACGTTCCTTCCTTTTCTAGAAGATCATAAAGAAAGAGCTATTCCTAATGGGCATCAATTATAAGACTTAAGAGTTAGTCGTGGCACCTGTGATGGGAAGCTATCACGGCAATCCTTTCAATCATTTCCCCGGCCCCAGCTTGGTACACACTTCCTGTTTCATATCCTCCGCCATTCTAGAGGGGGAGCAAGGGAGGTGGAAGGAGTGGGGCCCCATTAGAGTGGACTGGGGTGGAGTGGAGTAATTCTGGTTCAAGGTGAAGAAGGAAGGGACAGCGCATATCCGACACACAGACTTCCCTGCCCTACCCCAACCTACCAATTTGAAACCTCAAGACTGGAGCCAGGGTTCTCACAGACCCTAGGGGACTCTTCTGCATGAAAACCTCTCCATCTCCAAAGCACACAAACTGGTTTGCATTCATGCCTGCCTTCCTGCCAGCTCTCAGTACACAGAGTGCGATAACTGTTGAAGAACACAGTCCTGGGACTTTCTGTCTTCCTGCCCCGCCCATCTCTCCTCCCTGGATCCTCACACCTAACTTGGCTTTTCTTAAACCAGAGAGTGTCCTGGGAGATGAAATTGAGATGGAGGCTGCTTGCAAGGCACCCGGTGAAGGGAGACCCCAAAGACCAAGTCCAGAGGCAAAGGAGGCACTGATAATTGAAGAAACAAAGTCAACAGGCCTACAACTAAAGGGCTAGGTGGAGATAAGTAGACCAAGTTGCAAGCTACAAGGGTTTAGGAGGAGAGATAAAAGAAAAAAATCTTTGGAGGGCGGTTGCCTAGATCTTGTAGAATCTAAAGATTAGGAGACATTCAAAGAAGACTGTCTGCATCATTAGCATACAGGTAGAACACTGATGGTTTGGGGCAGCAGTCTATGCCCCCTCCTGGTTCTGGACACTGAGTCCCCTATTCTCCAGCTTTGCCTGCACAGATGACACAGATATCTATGGTATACTGTCTATGGTCATTGGCCACCACACTATTCACAGAGCCTCTGAGCACGTGCTTCTCTCTGCTGAGTGCCCTGAATGCTACTTCATGGATGTGTAGTCTCAGCCAGGTCTTGGCTTTGGAGGAGTGCTGAGTGAGAACTATGCAGGCCTCTAACCAATCCCCTCCAGCAGCCAGCTGGTCCATCTGTATGCATGGCACCCTTCAGCCCTAGAATTCATAAATAAACCAAGAGAAGTCATTTTTGTCCCAAGAGACCAAGATGTCTCTTGAAATATAGAGATGTTCTTTCTTTCCCTTCTATGGTTCCTGACTTCATTGTTCCTCTTTGGTGAGGAACAGGGCTTGGATTGAACATGGTTCCCATCTGTGGTGGAGAGGCACAGAGACGGGGGG
>CABHPQ010160676.1:0-40159 GCA_902168405.1 Peromyscus aztecus | reverse complement strand
TTTTATCTATGGCTGGAAGTTTGATAAAACCATTTCTGAAAAAGCCTTTATTCCCCCAACACACACTAGGAATCTTCAAGATAGTGTCGGGACTAGCCCAGCAAACAATCTGAACTGTTCGGAGAAACAGGTAAATAAATAAAGACTGAAGTATATACTTCTTCTAAGTACTCTATATTCTGAAATAATAGCTCACAAATGATGGCCTGAAGGCAAGTGATTTTTGTATGTAGTTTCGTCAAAGTGCATACATTTGCTGGAGTAAAATGAACAGACCCTTACACACATACTAACTGCTCATGTTACGCTGATCTTTAAGAAAGTTCCACGGACAGCTTGCTCACCACCACCCCTGCCCCCTACACTGAGATGATACTTCTTGCCAATGTTACTCTGAATTTCCTACAAAACATGTGAAACAAATTCAAGTCTGAGATGATAAGAGCTGACCACAGAACTTGCTACCGGTACCTGTGTGGCAGATGATGGGCACCAGGGGCTGAGGTCTCTACCCCTGAAACTTCTGCCAGATGTAAGAAGTATGCAGTGTGCAGATAGGTGGAGAAATGTGAATGTACCCTGGGCAGGGAGGCATGAGAAAAAGAGGACACGGGGAAGACAAGGGATGCCCCTTCAGGAAAAGTCCTTTAGCCAGAGTCTCGCGGGAGAAAGGCATGCTTTCCCTCAGGTAAACAGCCTCTCACACAGAGGGATGGCTTACAGATGGCACCGGATGGAAGGCAGTTGAGGAAGGGGTTTGGTTCAAGGTCGGTGGTTTCCATTCCATTTTGCAGATTAAAAGGAGTGAGCGACCCAGCAATAAAGCTATGAACATTCCACAACAATGACCAGGGCATCAAGATATCCCCGAGTGTCCAACAGTGGCACTTACATCTTGGGGTAACCAACAGCTGGGTAACTGGACTTAAGGCCTGCTAAGCAGGAGGAAATTCTTGCCTGATACTGTAAACCCAGCCGATAGCCGATACTGTAAAACCTAACCATCTGTGACTGATGAGGTCATGAACCTTGGAGAGGAATCTACTTACTACTTCCCTAAACCAGGATACTTTCTAACCGCATTCTAAATACTTATACCCACAGAGACATGCAGCTTGCAGTCCTCATCAAAGAAGCTTCTTTTTTTTTTTTTTTTTTTTTTTTTGCCTCAGATGGAGAGCATTAGAGAAAACTACACCTGTTCAAAACGCAGAACAATGGACCACGGGGTACCCATTTCCAAGTGAGACACCTAGATCACAACCCCTCTAATGAAGGCTCATGGAACACTCCAGGAAAGTGGGTGGTAAGAGTCTGAGAGACAGAGCACCAGGGTGTCTGCAGAGACAGTACCTTTTCTAGACAGGAGAGTGGCATACATGAAATCTCAACGACACAGTTACCTAAACAAGACCTGCACAGGGACACCACCAGCTGCCATGCTTACTAGGATGGGGGAAATCTCCTAAGACCCCCACCTACTAGATGAAAAGCTACATACAGGCAATGCTGGGAGAAAGACAATCAGTTTTTTTCCAGGCAACAGGCTCCCTGATAGGTTATCCAATACCAAGTGGTCAGCCCTAAACACACATACATACAAATTAACACTAAATGAGCTTGGCAAGCTGTATTAATATATACATACATACACACACACACACACACACACACACACGCGCGCGTGCTGTGTAACATTAAAGTGGTCACGTGTTTGAGAGGAGGGGGACATGGGAGGAGTTGGGGGAGACGAATGGGTGGAGATGATGTAAATACAGTACTCATGTAAGAAATGCTCAAAAGCTGAAACTAAAACATTAAAAATTAAAAAAACAAACAAACTACAAAGCATTCAGTGAACTCCTTCAAGGACAGAAGTAAGCTGATCAGGTTCATGTATTGGGGAGATGGGTGTGTGTGAGGACAGACTGGGGGGCCCTGGGCACTCCCAGGTCTAGGAGGAGTTAGGGAACATGCAATTCTCCATGGGTATGTCGTGGATGGTTTAATTCAGAGCCAGGAAGAAATCCTCTTCTATAAGGAAGACCAGAGAGCTGACCTAACTTTCCCAGGGGCTGCACTGGCAAACGGCAGGTCAAGTTCTCAAGTGAGAGCCTGGCCCTCCTGCAGTCCTTGCCCATAAAAGCCCCAACACAAGAGCAAGGAGGTTCGAGCTCGTGGTGGTAAGCACAGCAACAGAGAGGCCGGATTCCAGATATGTATCAGAAAGAATCCGTAAGCCCTCAGTTACAATGGAAAAACAAACAGAATTAGTGGCTGGAGAGAAGTTGAGTTCTTATCTGACCGACCAATGGAACACTGATAAGGAATGGAAAGGATATTTCGATGGCAGCATTCTGGATTTCAGGTTTGTTTATAAGAAGCCTGTAGTAACTACTAGACACCCAAGCAGATGTGTCTACACTAAGGCTGACGGGATGGCTTTGTGGGTAAAGACACTTGCTGGGTCACTCTGAAATCCTGAATTCAATCTCCAGAACCCATTAAAAGGCAGAAGAGAACCAACTCCTCAAAGCTGTCATCTGGTCTCTCCATGTGTACCATGGCATAAAAGCCAACAAGCGCACATCGCACACACAGTAACAGTAAATAAAAAAATAGAAATGTCTGCTTGGAAAGGAGCTGGGAACTCACTGGAGACATCTTCATGGACCGTAAGTCACTCACTAAAGGTTAGTACATTTCTAAAATCTATTTACTCTTGAACTATTACAAAAGCTGAATTCACTTTTCAAATTAAATTTGTTTTTTAATCCAGTATCTTTCAAAATGAACGAGGTTCGGCACCTGCCAATTCAAAGGTATCCCTGCGAGATGAGGAGAGAAGCTCACAGCTTTTCTTTTTCCCTAGACAGTTCTTGGTTTTGTATTACTGATACCACCGGTCAGGCTGTGCTGTGTTCTTTCTGAGCTTCCCATTTCAACAGGGACACAGAGAAACTGGAACGCATCCAGAAGAACAAAACTGCTAGATAATTGTCTATGCAACTGGTCCTGAAGAAAAGGCTGGAAGACCTGGAGAATGCTTAATCCGGAGGGGAGAACGCTAAGGAGGAATTTAATAGAATCCAAGCACACAGAGTTCCTTAAAAACAGCAGGTGGTGCAGAGTTTTCAGGGCACTCCTCCTCTGAGGATTAAACACAGGGAAAGCACACTAAACCACAGCAGCAGAGTCTTGCTGGAACCCAGGAAAACTTCCCAGGAGCAAAGAAAGGTGGCAAGCAGCTTCAATCCCTTGTCAGGTCTGCCAGCTTCCATGGAGAAAGTCCATCAGAGGGCTTCTGAGATTCCCCAGTGGTGTCCCAGTCTTGATGTTACAAACACCTGCAAAGTCAGCTACAAGCATGCTCGCTCTCTCCTAAGGAAAGCCAGGCTCACTCAGCTCCAGAAGCCAACACTGCTACTTTAGAGAACACTATCAAATAGACCTAGGCTGTTCACCCTGGGATAAGCAGAAGGGTGGGGAAGGGTTGGAAGGACTATGACCAAGCCAGGGCAGACTTGCAGAAACAGCAGGGCTCCAGTGTTGGGGTCGCAGCACAGGGTAGTGTGGTAAGAGAGCAAATGTCCCCCAAAGGCTTGGATGTTTAGGGCTTGCTCACCAGCCCGTGGCACTACTGGGAGGTAGTGGCAACCTTAGGAGGTGGATCTTAGGGCGAGGAAGTTAGGTCTTTTGAAGATAGGTGTCCTCTGAGAGAACTGTGAAACCTGGTCCCTTTCTCACTTTTGGAGGTAAACCGCTTTGCCTCATCATGGACTTCTTGCTTGTGATGTTTTGTCTCAGCACAGACCAAAAGCAACAGTGCCAACTCACTAAGGACTAGAACCTCTGGAACCGTGAGCCAAAATAGATCTTCTCCTCCCTCTGATTATCTCAGTGTTTTGTCACAATGGAGAGCTATTGCAACATCACAATGGACAGCTACTGCAACATCACAATAGAGTTACTGCAACATCACAATGGACAGCTACTGCAAAATCACAATGGAGAGTTACTGCAACATCACAATGGACAGCTACTGCAACATCACAATGGAGAGTTACTGCAACATCACAATGGAGAGTTACTGCAACATCACAATAGAGAGAGCTATTGCAACATCACAATGGACAGCTATTGCAACATCACAATGGAGAGTTACTGCAAAATCACAATGGAGAGTTACTGCAACATCACAATGGAGAGAGAGAGAGAGAGAGAGTTACTGCAACATCACAATGGACAGCTACTGCAACATCACAATGGAGAGTTACTGCAACATCACAATAGAGAGAGCTACTGCAACATCACAATGGAGAGAGAGAGAGAGTTACTGTAACATCACAATGGACAGCTACTGTAACATCACTAAGGAGAGAGAGCTGCTGCAACATCACTATGGAGGGAGAGCTACTGCAACATCACAATAGAGAGAGTTACTGCAACATCACAATGGACAGTTACTGCAACATCACAATGGAGAGAGAGCTGCTGCAACATCACAATGGAGAATTAGCACATAAGCTAACTGGTGAAGACTAGGCTACCTGGAATAAATGAGGAAATTCAGATCATAACAGACAGAATTCTCTATCTCATTACTCTTAATACCTAACTCTAGGCCCAGCAGCAGCAGCAGGAACACAGAACCTCAGCTCACTGTTTATAATTCTAATCACCTCTGTCCTTTTGTTACTTGTTACTAGGAGGATTTTCAAGTGTATCTTTCAACACCTGGAACCAACTAGGTGGACTACCAGAGTTTTACCGCACATAAAATTATCTATGTTATACATACACACTTACCATGCACAACATCATCTTTGAAGCATGTGTACATTGACTTAGTTAACATAAGCATCAACTCACATTGTTACCATTTTTACGGGAATTAATACTTACTTGCTTTATAAACTATAGCATGTTACAATTCATCCCTTGAACTTATTCCTTCTATCTACCTGAAATTGTGTATCCTTTGACCAACACCCCCTAAGTTAAGTCCCCCAGGTAACCTGTGGGACTCTCTGCAAGTCCCCCCTTTTAGATTTACTTTACATGTAAGTGAGGTCATGTGGTATTTACCTTTCTGCATCTGGCCTATTTCATCTACTGTAAGGCCCTTTATGTTCATGTGCTGTTGCAAACATCAAGATTTCCTTCTGTTAATGGATGTGTACTCTGCTATGAACATGTACCACATTTTTCACCCACTCATCAGCTGGTGGATACTTAGGTTATTTCCACTGTTTGGTTATTGCAAGAGTACACAACTTTTTGACAGAACTGACTATTTCTTTTGGATGGGGATCGCTGGATCTGTTGAGACCTTGTTTGAATCAAGAATCCAGAGAAGACCAATAGGGACACAGACACTAGGAAACAACAGTCCCCTGACCCAAGATTCTAGCCACCAACCAAAGCTGAGCTGAGATTTTGATGGGGTGCAAAAGGAATTCACATTTGATCCCACTGGATTATTTGTTCATATATTACACAAACATGAAATAATCTAAAAAAATTTGGTTTCCAGGAAGACATGTAAAAATGGACTATGTACAAAATTTCACCAAACAAAAGTCTAAATTTTCACGGTCAAAACAAGTATGCAGCTCTTGTATTTAAACATTTCACAACACTTAGTTTTACGCCTGAAATCATCACATAGAACAGCCTTCTAAGGGCCCTGTCTTCTCAGGGGTTTGAATGAAACTTGTAACACTATCTACCAGTCTCTGTGCAAAACAACGAATCTATTATCTTTCCATGTATATCAGTGGATGAAGAGTACGTCTGTTTTTTAACCATTGTACAGATTTGGGGAGGAGAATGCCTCTGCCTGGAATGCTGTCCTGCACATGTCAGCCCTAGAGCAGACAGACCAGATGATCCCTGGGTTTCTTTTGCCTTGTGATTCTGAGCATTGGCTCTGAGCCCTAGCCAGCTTCACTGACTAGGCAGGAGACGGAATGTTCCACTCAACGCTTTGCAAAATGCCTGTACACATGAGTCAGGGTGAAAGCAAAGTTATCTTCTAGCTCCCCAGAGGTTTCTCTACCCTCTTCTAGCTGGTCATGTGAGATAAGGACCCAAGGCTTAGCATCTTCCCAGGCTGAGATTCCAGATAACACACTGGTTCCTTAGTGTTACTCTGTCTGAAACCTGCCCAGCTCTGGGGTGTGTGTGTGTGTGTGTGTGTGTGTGTGTGTGTGTGTGTGTGTACACACCAGGAGTAAGTAAATGTCAAATGTGTTCCGTTCTGGCTTGCCACCTGATTTTTCAAGACAAGATCTCTCACTGAACCCAGAGCTCAGCAATGGGCTGAACTGACTGCTACACTGAGCAGTGAGGTTCCAGAAGCACACCACAGCTCCTGGTTTTGATGTGAAGGATCTGCACTTAGCTCCTCAAGCAGGTACTTTCCCCTGATAAGCCACCTCCTCAACCTGGCCAGCCCTGTTCCAACAGAAAAGTAGACAACTTCAGAAGCCCAGCTCTGGCCCAGCCAGGTATGGTGATATTTTATTTGTGCTGAAATGTGATTTTATTTGTATGTTAATAAAGTTACCTGGGGGTCAGAGCTAATAGCAAGCCATAGCAGAAGTCTGGCAGTGGTAGCACACACCCTTAATCCCGATCACACGACAGGCAGATCTCTGTGTGTTCAAGGATACCACCAGCTTTTAATCTCAATACCAACCATAGAAGACCTGGAGGTCTGTATAGAGAGGCAGTGACGAGGAGGCCATGTGGTTGGGTTTATAACCAATGAGAAGGCAGAACAGAAAGTCAATAAAAAGACAGATACACAGGAAGTAGGTCTCTTTCTCAGGGGAAGGGCGGCAGCGGCAGCGAAGAATAAGAAGGCAGTTGGTTTTAGACTCAGCTCTTAGCTATTGCTCTGACCTCTTGGGCTTTTAACTCTGCGTTTGGCTCTGTGATTCTTATTTAATGAGACCGTTACATCTACAGCCAGGTTTGAGTTTTACCATACATCTCCCTTCTAAGACTTACTCTTGGCTGGTACATAGAAGAACACAGGATCCGTCCATGACCCATTGCCAGAGAGAGAGGTGGCCTGGATCCGGGCTGTGTAGTTCCCGGGGTTTAGCCGGTTAAGTTTGGCCCCTCCATACTTCCTGTAGTCCTGTCTGGACACACATTCCCGCTGATCCTACGGAAATGAAACATAAGGGTTAATTTCCTACCAGCGTGAGTGAAGTCTGACACCTGCTAGCTCAATTCACCATGCTGGTAACTCCAGCTGCCCAACATCTGCCTAGCCATCGTCCAGGTCATCCATATAAAGGAAGAAATTACATCTGTAAAGGTAGTCCTCAGGTGGCACACGGAAAACTCTATAATCAGTCCTGTTTGTTTTGAACAGACCTCCAGAGGAGTGAAAAGTTATCAAGATGTGTCTAGTCTGTGGCACAAGGCCCATCTACAAAGAAATTGTTTCTAGGTGAAGTACAGCCAGCTCCTTGCACGGTGGTTGCTGCTCCACAGAGCCCGGGTTTCTGGGAAGATTCTGATCCTCACTGACTGACCACCTCTGTGCTGTCTATTCAGTGAGCCAGCAGAGCAGTGACATGGGATACCCTGTGCTCTCGGTGCCGACAGAAACACACGCAGGTGCAGGCCACAGTCCCAGCCTTACCTCCACTTGTGATCCGTACTTTATTTCATACATCAGAATCAATCCATTGGGGTTCTCAGGTTCGGGCCACTTTAAAAAGATGGAGTTTTCAGGTCTTGGCTCCCAGGTCACTGGTCCGGGAATGTCATCTGCTCCTTCTGCATAAGGATATAAACAACCAGCCAAATAGGGTTTTAGGTCTCCAGAAAGGATGACAAATGGTGGACTAACGTGAGAGAGACTCTTCCCCTGGGGTCCTCCTAAGATGGCTGCTAGCACAAGGTGGAGGACTAGGGAATGGACATGTTCGGGGCCTGTCATCTTAAGATGCCACAGCACCTCCCTTCTGACCTACTGTCACCAGAAAAACCCGTGACTGAGTACAAGAAAACACTCCTGACAACCTAAGTCACCTTCTCCAGGTCCATTTTTCCTATCTAAAGAAAAAAAAAATCATCAACCCTTCAAACACAGCAGCCCTGAAGGCGAGCGGTGAGCTTCAGTGTGCTGAGCCTCCAGCTCTGGCACAGACTCTCTGCAGCCCGCATCCTCACGGCCACTGCAGCTCCCCTACGGGAGGAAGGGCCACGCACAAGGCTGGCCTTGGAGGCAGCTGCCAGGAAACCTGTGCCAAGAGCAAGGAGGCCATTCCTGCCATCATCTCTTCCAGCTACTGCCAGCCTCGCTCTGGAAACCGAGGCAGTGAACCAGAGCTGTAAGCGTAACAGCTGAGAAAGGCCATGGGGGATGAGCTGCTATCTGTCTCTTCTAGGAGGACCGGGAAACAGAGGCACAGTAGGCTGAGGGTCGCATGTGAGTGCCAGAGCCAGTTTCAGAAGCTCCTCCTTCCTACCCAGTTCCCACCATCCTTTGCTCTTCCCACCGCTTGATGCCGCCTCCGCCTCTGGAAATGAGGAGTGGGAGTTTACCCAGCTTCAATGACAGGTGGGTGGCGGCGGCGGCGGTGGCCTGGGTGACAGGCAGTGTCTAACTTATAAGGGAAGAGGGGGCTAAGAAGGAGGACCAGAGGCTGCTGTGGGGGACCACGAGGATCAACGCTTCCTCTGAATCAAGGCGGCTGCTTTCACTGGGACCTGGAGTGTCCGCGCAGGTCTGTGGCGTGTGCTTAGAAGGCCTTGTGCTCTTGGTCTCCAGCCCTTGGCACTACTGAGAGAAGGGGGACCCTTTGGGAGATGGGGCCTCACTGGAAGGAGTCGGGCAGTGGGGAGCTGCCCCTGAAGCAGCCTTTCCTCTCTCTTCCCCATGGCTGCCACGAGGGGAACAGATCTCCTGTACCATCCACTGATGACACAACGTGCTGTTTCACTGCAAGCCCAAAAGCAATTAGGCGGGTGCCTCTGGCCTGGAATTCCCAAAACACTGAGCCCCAAATAAACTTTTCCTCCCGGTAAGATGATTCTCTCAGGTATTTTGTGGTAGTGATGGAAGCTAACTCACTCCGCTGCGCACAGAAGGGCAACAGGGCTGAGCGAGTGCACCATGTGAACCAAGCAGGAGCGGGAGCCCTGAAGGAGGTTTGTCAAGACTTTCCTTGGTGAGCCTGGGATGGGAGCTGGCGCTGGGAAGACGCTCTCTGTTCCACAGGCACCCGATGGACAAGGCTGTGTACCAACGACCACCCATTCGTAGGACTGAATCTAAGGGCTGTCAGCCTTTCCTCCGAGGCTGTAACGTGCCGTACCTGCAGGCATCGTTCTCGCAAAGACAAAGTTGGAGGCGCTGCAACCCAGCTTCTCGGCCTCGTGGTTGCAGCTGTGGATATCGATGCGGTACAAAGTGAAAGGCCGGAGGTTGGAGATGACTGTCCTCTCCTTGTTATCCACTCTGCTCTCGAAGAAAGGGTACTCTGTCTCCAGTTCCTCTGGGTCTGTGATGTTGTAGGTGTCAGCCACCGTGGTGTTCCGGCTCCGGCTAGACATGGTGCTGTTGGCCACTTGCATGACATCTCTCCGCCTCCTCTCAGGTCTGCAAGGAAGAGAAGACCTGCAGGTAAGCGCGTCGGCTTTCTTTGTCTTTTCTATGGCCAAGATGGAAGTAACAGAAAAGGAAAATGCTCACCTTGAAATAAACAAAACTCTTTAGGCTCCCTGGATAAGAACCAAAAAAAAAAAAACCAAGGGGATTTCCTTCTTCATGACCCATCTTGCATTCTCTGCGGCACCCTCAGAAACATCCACACACTCACACCGCCACCCACACAAGTGGTCCATCAGCGTTACTAGGAAACAATGCACCAGCCATTCTTAGTGAGGCATTGTCTGTTTCAGCCAACTGACAGTGCTACTTGGTCAGCCCTGACGACTGAGCACTGAATAGGACAAACCAACCAGCCTCAGCTAAGGCTGATTAGGGGAAAGGTGAGGTAGCTTAGGCCTAAAACACACAAGGCAGAAGGGACCCAAAGGCCCATTGTAGTAGCTTCCTTGATCGTCTCTGAAATGAAGATGCCCTAGTTTGAGCAGCTACCAAGTACCTAAACCCCAGGGCTTTCCCAAGGAACAAGGGTTCCTACTGATGGATGCCTGCACTCCCTAGTATGCATCATGGTTTTGGAGGTCCACCAAGCCTGGCTTCGCTTCTCCTTTAGCAGTGGGGCCTCCCAACATCCCACCTGTGAGGGAAGTGGAGCCTCTGCTATTGACTTGTGGGGGCTTGAGAAACAACAGAAAGACAGCAGGAACAGATGACCGGGGCTCCCTCTGCCTCCAGAAACCTTAAAATCAGGCTTCTAACATTGGTAAGAACTGAGAAGATAAATATACAACATCAGACAAGCACCCCGAGGAGGCATACATAACCCTCAGGCTAGCTGCGGATGAATGGTGGGAAGGCTGGGTACTGAGGCTATTGCTGCATTGCTTGGGACAGGGCAAGGGACGAGGGCAACAGGTGGGATGCAGTCCACCTGGTAAGAACACCAAGAGTGCGAGACAACAGAGGAGCCCAGAATGCGGAGCTCACCAGTCTCTGCAGGAGAGCCCCGCAGAGAGGAGCAGAAGGCCACATACAGAGGGAGGTGCCCTGGAAGCCACGCCCCAGGCCTATGGATGTTCCCTAAGCCAACATCGAAGAGTGAGGTAGAGAGCCAGGGGAAAGTCTGCTCAGCTGATGGATCTACTATCAAAGCCACAGGTCTGTGCCGGGTGTTGACACGGCAGGCCCCACTACAAGTACGTAAACTGCCCACGCAGAGGGCCCATCTCCAAAGTCAGGAATGGGCATTTGTTTTCATAATACTGGAGAAAGAAGTACTAGTCTACCATGCCCACACCCTGAGAACCAACCGATCAACAAACCACCTACCTTCCTGGAAGGGAAGACACAAGAACTACATTTGGGGGGGAGGAGCTAGGGAGACATCAGAACATTACATTTCCTGCCTCCCTTTCAAGACCAGCACAACACAAACTCGTGCCTACATGTAAAAGCTGCTTGCACTGGATTTATTGAAAAATGACACTAGGCCCACTCCCTGCTTTGGGCCACCCCCAACAAACTGGGTTACAGTATCCAAGCATACCCAGTAGTCTACTTATCTGTAAACACCACACTTCTGCAGACTGCATAACGGACCAGGGAGGGGGGCAATACAGGCAGGAGAAGACTGAGGATGATGTAAACAGAGTGGCCCAGGTTGGTCAACAGCTACATTCCAAATGGGGTGACGAACCGTACACTGTTCCGTCCGCTCTCCTCACTTCATGAAATAACCTACTGCATTGGAAGAACTTGTCCTTCTTAACGTTTGTCAACATCTTAGTGATACAAACTATGTGACTTGAAAAATAAAGAGAGTGGCCAACGAAAGCCACTTACCAAATCCCAAGTTGAGGAAGTGACTTAATAAACACTAGCTTCCATTCTACTATCAACACTCGAGCAGAGCTGGACACTGCGGACGGACTCAATCTGACTTACTTGCCTTGAGCCCCCAAATAAACTGTGCCTAGAACAGGTTTTAGGTAGTTCAGTTGTTCAACAACAACAGACTTCACAACTCACTCCTGTCATCTAGGGTGCTCCTTTACAGGGAGCTTGATAGAACTTGTATGGATGCCAGATCTATGCCTTGATAGGAGGCGAAAAACAAAAACAACCAAACTGAACCAAAAAACCCTGATAGCCAGGTGTGGTGACCCATCTCTACACGTTGAGCTTCTTTCAGGACGGAGAAGTCAGGCTGCTGCGTGACAGGGTGACGGCATTCAGCACGCAGGATCTGGCTGAGAGTACAAACGCTCGAGTAGCATCTAGGTCAACCACAGCTCGGCTGCCCCGTCACTTAACCTGAAGTTCCACAGCTAAGGGTAACAACATCAGTAGCAAAGGGGATGTCACAATTTCAATACAGCTAAACGTGAGGGGCTTTCTGCTATGCTGTGACCTCCCCTGGTTCTTATGTTGGACTGCTGGATGCTTGGTCACCAGTGTGGCAGCTACACGGAGGAATGGGCCTATCAGGAGATCCCGATGTGACTGGGTGGTGTCATAAAGAGGGTCTAGTGCTGGTCTAAACAGAAGGTGTCACAAAAGCAAAATTAAGCTCTCCACTTCTGCCCAGCTTCCTGTCTGCCTTGTGCTCTCTCCTTCTCACAAGCACGTCTGCCATGATGCTCTGCCAGCCAAGGACGCCTTCATCAGAGCAGAGCACATGGTGGCTCTGTGCTCCTCTATCTTTAAAACTGTTGAGCTGTGCACACCACCAAGCATCAGATAACTTGTTAGCAACGAAAAATTAATAATCCTCACTCACAATCTGAACCTCTGGCAGTGCCTAGCCTTGTGGGGGTCCACAAAGGTTTCCTAGTGAGATCTGAGCTTGCTTTACACAGTATGGCTGCATGAGGGGTATGGCTTGACCATGTGCACGGTCATCAGGTGTTTGGGATGGTCTACACTTACTGTGCTGGGGGGGAGGTCTTTTGCCTCACCCCTTGGCATTCCTTTAAAAGCCCTTTAGTAGGGACCGAAGGGGTTGGTGGGTTGAGACCCAGGCCCTCCCGAGGCTAACCTGTGTTTTCTGTCTGTCTCTCTCCTCTATACTTCTATCTACAAATTCCTCATTTCTCCCTGCTCAAGAGTACCCTGGGGAAATAAGAGGGAGCTGGTCTCACACACAGCATGTGTAAGGTGAAGAAGTCCTCGATTTGACTGACACCCAGTACAGTGTTGGGATAGGGGAGGACTTCCTGCTTGGCCTCCTTGGGACACTATACCTGGGCATTCCTGTGGTTACAGGAACTCTTATTAGCTGAGTGTTGGTTTGGCCCACATAGACAACCCACTGAAAGGGAAGAGGTTTGGTGTTGGAGGATGTAGGTCCAAGACCCAAGACTCAGACAGATGGTAAATTAAGTAGGGCAGAGAGGTCACTGCGTCCACTTTTTAAACACCTTTTGATTTCTCTCCTGTCTCCAGGTTTTCAAATTCAAAGAAACACATTCGAAACACAGGGAACATGAGTGAAAAAACAGCGCTGTATCCTGACCCACAAAGTTGACTTCAACAGTGGTCCAGCAGCCTTCCAACCAACAGGAGCTGAGCCCAGGGGGACAGAGCGGAGAAGGCATAGTCTGCTATGGGGCACTAGAAGCTCTAGTAATTTTAACTGTGAGAGGAGAAGGATGGGGGAAAAAAGCTGCCAAGGAGCCAGGAATTCTATTCTCAAAAGGACAGGAACCTCCAGAGCTACCAGGTCTTTATTTTCTGCTCTATTGACTCTTCAGAGTAAGATAGCTCTCTTTGACTATTTCACAAATATCAAGGCAGCCATTTTAAAATCCATTTGTTGATATAACC
Organism: Peromyscus aztecus; assembly: GCA_902168405.1. Lineage (NCBI taxonomy): Eukaryota > Metazoa > Chordata > Mammalia > Rodentia > Cricetidae > Peromyscus > Peromyscus aztecus. The sequence goes on along the minus strand of CABHPQ010160676.1, from coordinate 26,697 downwards.
CAAGAAAGGTACTATGAGCAGCCAGATAAACAGCCGGTAAAGTCTTGGGGGAACCTCAGGGGGAGGGAACAAGGCCAGAGAACTGCAGGCAGCCTGGGTACCATGGGGACTGGGGTGAGCACCTCACTGGTCTGAATCCAGCTATCCAAGCGGTTTTCAGCCTCCAAGGTTGTGCAGAACCTTTCGGGAGGAGAGCCCAGGGTCATCTCCTTAATTTCCTTCCCAGATAGCACTGGTCTAACATCCTACTGTGGTGTGTTTGCTTAGGCAGCATGTATGCTGAAAAACAAACACCACTATTGGGCTCATCCTTTTGACTGCCAGAAAGTAAATCACGAAGTTAAAAAGTCATCTATTAACACAAGCTTTTGACTATTTTAAGTATGCAATTTAATGACATTTGACCAAGGTAAAAATGTACAGCCACTGTCACTGCTTCCAAAAGACTGCTGCCTTAAATAGGAACTCTACCCACTAAAAAATGATCACCTGTTTTCCTCTCCACCCTGCGCTTACCCCCTAGGAAGCTCTAATTTGCCACAGGTCTATTCTATATATTTCATATACATAAAAATCACACAGTATTTACTTGTTACTGTCTAGCATTTTTGATGGAGTTTCCAGGGCTTGTGCGTGTTGTATCATTAGTCAGAATTTCTTTCTGTTTTATAGCTAACTAGTATTCCACTGAATGGTTATACCACCACTGTTTTATCTATCCATCTACTCATGTACAACTGAGTTTTTTCTAGTGCTGCTATTGAACTTTTCCTTTCTTCTATTAAGAAAAAAATTAAATCCATTTACTTCTCTCCCCCCACCTCCAGCATGAGGGCAGAGGTCAAAGGTCAAAGGACAACTTGTGGGGGTCAGCGCTCTCCTTCCACCACGTGGGTGCTGAGGACTGAACTCAGGATGCCTTTACCCACCGAGCCATCTTACTGCTCCCTTTGTCCATTGCATTTTTACCGCACAGACACTGAGGGCAACACAGGAGCAGAGGGAACGAATGCTCGGGACGGTGTCCGTGCTACTTAGGAAACCTGACTGTGATGGCTACACCGAGCACGGGGCTGTGTTCTGGAGCTGGGTCTATTTTAAAACCGACTCTGATTCCAGCTCCCGCTTGAATCACTCCTTCTCAGCCAGGCTGAGGGAGTCAATGGACAGAAGAGGGGAGGGAGAGACGGGCCCAGACCTCAGCTTTTCCCTGGACTGGTTTCCGTGAGGACAGTCAAGTGACTCACGCCGTGCCCGGTGAAGATGACCCCGTCTGCTCTCTGAGGGAGGTGACGTGGCTGAGGTTATGTAATTCTCATACACCTGCACCTCCTCCCGTAACACAAGCCCTTCCTCCGGGGCCAGCCTTCTGCAGGAGCTCTGCTGACCACACGGATATCCTCTTCTCTTGCTCCCTCTAGGTGGGCTCCACGGTGCGCCCCGACCACACAGTGGGAAATGAAGTGATGGGACTCTCTGAACAGCACCCAAGGCAGCACTTCCGAAGGGGACACTCACCTGGGCACGAAGATGGAATTGTGAAGGAAATTCTCAAAGACTTTGCGGTACTCAGCCTCTTCCTTCTCGGCCTGCTTCTCGGCTTCCGTTTTTGGACAAGCACAGCAAGGCCCTTTATCTCCACCACACACTTCTGTCTTGGGATTCTCCGTCACCTCTTCCACATCAATCGTACCGTCAGCATACTTTCTGATGGGTATTTTGTCTACTCGGAAAAGAACAGAGTGGGGATGAAAGCCACGGGCCACTTGCTCGTGAGCACTGGGAGTGGGGGAGGGGGCTGGCCTGCACCGCCGAGACACAAGCCTGGCACACGACGGGCTTCTAACAGGGGCACCGCCTGCCCGCCACCGCCGCTGCCAGCCCGGCTCACCTTTGGAGCAGTAGTTGTGCCGGTACAGATAACCGTCCTGTGGCTGTCGCTGCCACCTCACAATGTAGTAACTCAGGTTACCGTTGGGCAGGGTCGGGGGGTTCCACTTCACAATCAGCTGGGAAGAAGAGTTGGACGCCGAAAGCACGTCTAGGGGAATGGAAGGAACTGGAAAGAAGAACACAGGGCATTTCAGGAAACAGAACGGAGCCCGAGGTCGAGGTTAGCAGGGACTCGATGCAAACCAACGGGAAGCTGCACGTTTGGCCCCAGCCACAGAGATAGCCACAGGCCAGGTGGAACACAAAATGAAGCTGAGCCTTGTTTTGAAAGCGTATTAACTGGAATGGCGGCCTTCTCTTCAGCGCATCTGTTCTCAGATAATCTCTGTGTAAACACACAGGGCTCACGGAGCCGGGACTGCAGAGACCTCGAGAGCACAGCCAGGGTTAGAGGGGACTTTAAACATCTCCAGTGAATTCACCGATGATGGCTGCCACTCTCCAGTGTGTTTTAGCAAATGGCAAAGTGGACTCCGCAGGGCTTCATCCGTGATTGCAAATTTGAATCTCAGATAAAAATGACCGGGAAACAAAATGGCAAGTGGAAGGAGGAGCTAGAAAGCCTGTGGGGTGGCGTGTGTGCCTGCACTTGTATGAAGGAAACGGTAGAGCCAGGGACATGGAATCCCAGATCCTGTGGCAGGCTTGTGTGCGAAGGCTAAGCCGGGATCCTGGAAACCAGTACACAGGAGCTCTGAGTTTACGGAGTCCTCTGTTACCAGCAAGAGGAGTTCAATAATCCGACGGAAGCTTACTTACTACTGATGCCTAAACTCAAAAAGTAGAATTGACTTAAAACATCCAGGATCACTGCCATGGTCTCAGAAGAGTTCCCATAGCAAAATCAATGCCACAGCCAAAGTATTCCCCACTCCTAACACACACACACACACACACACACACACACACACACACACACACACACAGAGAGAGAGAGAGAGAGAGAGAGAGAGAGAGAAACACAGAGAGAGAAACAGAGAGAGAGAAACAGAGAGAGAAACAGAGAGGAGAGTGTGCACAGATTTTGGCAATTCCCAAAGTGCAAGAAATAGGATCATGGTATGTCTCTTAAGACATGAGGTCCAACCAGGCTGTTTTTAAAATCTGAAAGGTGAACACAGCTTATGCTGGCTCGTTTCATGTCAACCTGACACAACCTATAGTCATCTGAGAGGAGGGAAACTAAATTGAGAAACTGCCTTCATAAGATAGAGCTACAGTCAGGCCTGTAAGGCATTTTTCTTCAGATTGATGGGGAGGACCCAGCCCGTGGTGGATGGCGCCATTCCTGGGTTGGTGGTCCTGGGTTCTGTAAGAAAGCAGGCTGAGGAAGCCATGAGAAGCAAGGCAGTAAGTTAGCAGCACTTCTCCAAGGTTCCTGCCTCTGCTCAAGTTCCTGCCCTGGCTTTCTTAATGACAGACTGTGATACAGATAAGGACGTCAAATCCTTTCCCTGCCAGGTTGTTTTTGGTCATAGATCACATCAACAGAAAGGACTAACTAATTGGGACTTTGGGACGTATGACATGCTCAAGACTGAGAACCGCTGAGGTACAACATGTTGGGACATCAGGACTAATACTAACTTTTTTTTTCCCCCAGAGCTGAGGACCGAACCCAGGGCCTTGCATTTGCTAGGCAAGCGCTCTACCACTGAGCTAAATCCCCAACCCTAATACTAACTTCTGAAAAGAAAAAAACTTGATGCTTGGTCCATTAAGGGTTTCCAAAGCATTTCTCAAACAGTTTATTTCTAGATATTTTAATGACAGGTCTCCCAGATGAAGCAGAGGCAAAGAATGGACCAAGAATGTCACCCAGTCTTGAGCACTTGTGAGGACAGGGTGCCAAAATGCAGTTTTTAATATTTAGGAAGACGAGTCACATTTCTAAAGAATCTGCTGTAAGAAGAAATTCCACTTCCCCCCTCAAATCTGCTGCAAGGATTCTCTGGAAATTGTTACTCCCAGATTTTAAGATACAAAATGTATTCTGTTGCACTTGAAATCCCACTAAATCAACCCATTCCCAGGACTAGAAGCCTATGGAAAAATTCATTTCTATGAAGACTTCAGGGTCAGCAACATGATTGTGACTGCGTTTGAGATCACCAAAGTAGGGTGGGGGTTGGAGAAGTAGGGGAACATGAGCTCGCAGTTATTTTTAACACTTACTCACTCTGCCATTTTATACTTCCTTGGTGCTAGTCTGTGGTACTTTATAACACACTCCATACACTGTAACGGAATCTGTTCTCAAAGAATGTCCACCAGTGCTGCAGACGGGGTGTGCTCCTTACCCCACAAATCACCCTGCGGAAACCCTAGCCTCTGAGTGTTAGGGCTTTGCAAAGTGATTAGGTCATGAGGGTGGAGTTTTAATCAACAGAATTAACACGAACAAAAAGAAGGCCAGAGACTCCTGTGTGCACTCCTTCGGGCATGTGAGGACACATCAAACAGATCTCTATGAGCCAAGAAGTCGGCTCATGCTAGACACAAAATGCCAACTCTTTGACCTTGGGCTTCCCAACCTCTGGAATGGTGAGAAGTATGTTTCTTTGCTTTGTAAGCCACTCAGTTTATGGGATTTTCATAGTAATAGCCCAAATGTATTAAGACAGTCATTATCTGTACAATGAAGTATATCTTTCTACCTCTTGTTTTGCATATAAGCTCACATACATGTTTGCTTTTACCATTTCTAGGTTTTACAGTTGGGGAACTAGAGCTTAAGCACATGAAGAGAAGATGAGGAGGGATCAGTCAATAGTCCATACTTGGATATCACAATGCACTAAGCCTATTAGTTTTTTTAGGCTTTATTTGCCTGCTGAATATGCTGATGGGCACAGAATAAAGATGGAAAACCAGTTAGCCACAACAGGCAGGTGGTACACAGGTCAGCATCATTTTAGGTCCGAGAAGTCTGTATTAAAACAGATGAGAACAGCCACAGGTAGCTACATCCTGGGCATTCAGAAAGAAACCATCTTACAAGCCTGGAGGACGTGGGCTCATTATCAGGAGCACAGAGCAGACAGACAGATGCTTAAGATGGTACCAAGTCCAGAAGATGGCTCGGGAGAACCAAAGGTGTTAGCAGTGAGAAGAATATTATACAGTGTGAAGCAGCAACAACAGGCATGTCATTGCTAGCCCTACAGCCATACCACGCCCACCTAATGATAGCAAGCTTATAAAAAGTCAGGGGGTAAGGGGGGCTTATCTAGTGCACAGATACCTGAAGCATTGGTGCGAATGTACAAGATTTCACTTTTGGCCCCACGGATATGGTCGTTTTCCACCATGGTGAGGGTCACAGCCTTGACATAGACAGCATACTGGGTCCAGGGCTTCAGCCCATGCAGTAAAATGCCAGGTTCCCCCTCCTTGTTGGGAGGTAGGTCCACATCCACCATGTTCCAGCTGTTGGAGCCACAGGCATCCTGCCCATCATATTCCGTAACATTCTTAAAGGGGCTGAAAGACAATCAAGGAAGGCCAGAGAATGTTGAAGGGCTCTGGCATCACAGCTCTCAAGAAACTCCCCCAGGGGCTGAGCGTGTCACACTGCCTGTAACAGGAATTCCAAGTAAAACTCATCATCAATGAGATCTCTATACAAGAATAAGATCCAGCATCTGGACTCGGAGCTCACCAGCTATGAACCACAGAACTGAACAAGCAGCCTCAGAGACAGCAAGTTCTATATTCACAGGGACTGAAAATGCTGCTCCTAAGGCATGCAGATGACGATTTTCTTTCTTCTGAATTGGAGCAGCTTTTTTTTTTTTTTTTTTTTAAACTAATAAGAAAAAAAACCAATCATGGCCGTTTAATGCAAACATTGGATACTGAGAAAGGTTAACTTTTGAACAAAACTAACTTCTTACAAAAATAAAAAGGTTTCTAAAATATAAGTTGATGATAGCTGGTTTTATTGCTTAAATATCTCATAATATTCAAACATTTCATTTCCCGATTGTCTCAGAAAGTGGCATCAGTGAAATCACAGGTTAACATCGCCTATGTATTGGCAGCACTTTCAAAGAGAAGAGAGGCTTCTGCACAGATGCGTGGTGGGTGGGGAGGGGGGGTCTTCATTTATGAGATGAAAGGGCTGCTGGCCACTGGCTTCTGAAATTATATTACCCTGACCTGTGGGCAACCACAATGGGAGACGGGTGGGGTGCTCCATTCCTATTTCCCATGGGCTATAACAGCTCCCAGGACCCTACATCTAGCAGCAGGGAAGGTACCAGCTGCTGCCATGGGCACCTTTGCTTCTTGCTTCCGGGAAGATGAGCACCTGGGAAATGGATGCCCATGTAGACTGGGGAACCACCTGGACACACAGGAGGCCAAGCAGGGTGATGGAATGCCCCTGAGAGCTGCAATGTGGAGCAAGTCATGTCCGCACAGGCAGGACAATGCTATCAGTACAGGGAAAGTCTCGGAAGGTCCTGGAAACTGCTGACACTGAGGCTGGTCCCTCTCCATTCTTCTTTCATGACCCAGAGCAGAGTCTGGGCAAGGCCACGCATGTACAAAGCGAATGGAAGATATCAGACCAGTTCAGGGTAACCACAGTGAGAGCAGTGTGTCTTATGGGGTATTTCAGGGACAGTGGCTGAAACAGTATTTTAACCAAGTCTATATTATAGCTTAAGACAGTTTGGATCCAATTCTCTTAAAAGTCAGCCCTTTTCCCTTTCAGTTGAACTTAATCAAACCATCTAACACAGTGAAAAGCCTGAAGCTAACACTCTCCTGACTAGCTGTCACAGATTAGGACAGCGTCATGTGACCACATGATGAAGTGGTCACCTGACCCGATTCTTCAAAGGAAACCCACTGGTAGGTACTCTATTCAGCCAACTCCTACCATAGCCAAAGGCCTCGCCATCTCCACCCTCAGGCTCCACACCAGAACGACAGGCGCAAACACAGAAACTCACGCCTCCTTGTAGTACACTGTGAAGCTGATGAGATCCCTGTAGTCCGGGGGCCGGTACCGGTGCCACGTGATGATGATGCGGTTCTTCGAGGTGGTGGTGGAGGTGAAACGCAGAACATCGCTTTCACCTGGAACACGAAGGCACACCCGTGAGCGACAGAGATCCACACATCTCTACGATATCTGTGCATTCCTTCGCCCTTTCCTGAAGCTAGCGGTCCATGCTGAGCTCTTGATGATTTCCCATCAAGAGTCCAAGCGTTTCTCCAGGGAGCTCCTACGGGTTCATCTTTCACTTCAGTTCAGCTCGCTGCACTGACCACCTGCCCAGAGGGTGCGGCAAGAACCTGTCATTGTTTCTCCACCTATGAGAAGAGCCTCTTGAGTGAACAAGGTGGCCTTACCTTTCAGATCGCCCACAGTATGCTGGCTGCTGAAGGGGGTTTGGCTAAAGGACAACAAACCTGTAGGTTGGCCAGAGAGGACAGCAAGTGCTCCCCAGATGTGGACACCTGCTGGCTTCTGGGAAGCCACCAAAGGCAGGTATAAGACCTTCAGTGGGCCACAAAAGGGAAGTTTCTCTTAGTCTGAACGTGACACCAGACTGGAAGGCTCTAAGACCTCCTTGGAGTGCTCTAGGAGGAACGAGACTAGGTGGGCATTGACGTGGGCAAGCCTTGTGCTCTGCGGCAGGTACTGACCCTGTCCTCCTTTCCACACTCTATTCCAACTGCAAAGGTGGGGAACTGACTGTCAACGTTTTGCAGGGCACCCAACCCAAAGCTCTCCAGCGAGTTGTACTTAGTCCCCAGACTGCCTGTTACAGTCACACTAACAAGCTAAAGGCAAGAGACTGAGAACAACAGAACACTGAGAAATCCTCTGGGCAAAATGTGCTCAACTGAAACCCAGAGAGGACTGCAGGTCCTGCTCGAGCGTCACTCCGAGAGAAACCCTGACTGTGCTTCCGCAGGAACATAAATGGCTGCAGGTCACGCTGGCTGCCTCGACGGGAGAAGTGCTTTGAAAGGCTCTGGTCACAGGCTTTTGCTATGGTTTTCATGGGGAGCAGGGCAGGGGGCTCCGCGGGAAGGTGAAGGTGTTGGCTATGTACACACTTCCCACCTCTACAACTCTTCCCTAAATGCCTCCTGGGTCCCCAGGGTGGCAGATAAATCTGTATACTCAAAAGACTAAGCTAGCCCCACCTCTGTGCGTACATGTGACTAACCCTTGGTCACATGACTCCTTATTTTCCCACTGATGCTCCACAGTCAAAGACAGAGGGTCAAATAAAGCTTTAGCATTTTTGTTTGTTTTAGTTTGTGGGTTTTTGTTTTTTGTTTTTTTTTTTTTAAACCAGGTCTTTTGGCTTACGTCCTCTGCGTGTATGTTATGGTTGTGTAGCTTGGTGTTCCTGTGGGACTCCCAACAGTGGGAATGGGGACCGTCTCTGACTCTTCTGCCTGCTTTTGGGACCCTATTCCTCATACTGAGTTGCCTCGTCCAGCCTTAGTATGAAGGGACGTGCCTACTTTTATTATAATTTGACATACCATATATCCCTGGGAGGCCGGCCCTTTTCTGAAGGGAAATGAGGGGGAATGGATCTGGGGGAGAGAGGGCGTGGGGGAGACACTGGGAGGAGAGGAGGGAGGGAGAGGACACGGCACTCAGGATGCAATATACAAGGGAATAATACATACAAACAAAAACAAAACAGGGTCTTACTATGTAGTCCAAGCTGCCTTCAAATTTGCAATCCCCCTGCCTCAGCCTGCTAAGTGCTGAGATTATAGAGTGCACCATCATGCCTGGCAGAGCCAATGCACTTTTAAGGGTCTTTTCCATACAGGGCTGGAGAAGAAAGTCTGACTGACATTCCAGCCTGGGACCACATTGGGAGAGTGGCTGGGCTAACACGCTGAACTCTAGCCCATGAGATCTTAAAGTGAAAACTGTATCACCAGAATGTTATTATTAAATTGTCCAAAGTATGCAAAGCACTCTGGACTCAGGATGCGGGCTTGCCTCTCTTCAAAGAGGAGGCCAAGTGTGAAGGCCAGGAAACCTGACGCCCCGAGAGGTGTGCTGCAGTGGAGCATCTACCCTGAGCCTTCTGCATCATGGGAGAGAGGGGCAGAGCTGGCCTGTTCATAGGGCTGGAGTGGACTGGCTTTTTGACAAATAATGCTTGCTCACACTGAAAAGATAGGTAACTGTGCACACTCTAAGAACCTACGCGAATGTTTATGACCCTCAAACAGAGGCTCAGGAGAACGTATCAGTATGAACCTATCGGGCACCTGCACACTACTAACTGTGAAGGCATACGCAGAGGACAGGTGTGGGTTAAGCCGGCTTGACAGTCCAACGTGAGACCAAGAAGGGCCTGCCCATGAAAGCCACAGACTGTTATCTTGACTGTGGGAGCCGCCGTGGTTTGGATGCTCGTCACTCACAGGAAGCTCGCTCCCCGTTGTTCCTGGTGTTGATGTCCCCTTTGCTCTGGCGGCCCTTTGTCCCTGTGACTTCCTCCATGCGGTAAATTTCAGAGACACACAGCTTGGGATTGAAAGCGAAGTACATCTTCCCTGACCTCACGGTCAGGTTCCGGTGGTTCCAGTCCCACAGCTGCTGCAAGTTCTGGTTGTCCAGGACATAGAAGGAGTAGTTCCTGGAAGCACAGAAATCCGCATTAGCAACCCACTGTGCCCACGGCCCCCTCCAGCGACGCAGAACCTCTCGGGGGCATGTGTGGCTCCACACCAATAAGGGGTTTACCGACCGGGGTTATGTCAAAGCAGACAGTCACTGCGAACACAGGCAAAAAGATGAGCCAAGGACAATGTTTTGAAATCAATAGGACACTAATTAACTTTATGACCTCTATTACCAACACACAAAGCTTCTCCCACCAAAGGATGCTCCTCGAACCATTCCCTAGAAACGCCTCTGGTTATTTTTCTCAGAGCCAGGTATGTACAATGGGCTTGAAATCAGCCTACAGGAGAACAGACATGCTCTGCTACTCAACCGGAACAGCTTACATACTAGCAGCAAAGACTGCCATTATCCCCGGGAATAAATCCTACCCATGCCCAATCAGCAGTGCATGATGGGATGGGAGACAGCCTGGCTGCTCCCTCTTCCGCATTTGCCTCTCATGGCAAGAAGCCTTCATTTTCAGTCCCTGGAAGTGTGGGAGAGGAGAAATACCCACACTAAGTGTTTTCTCTGGGCTCTCCCATCAGGGTAGCAGGGCGCAGTGTCTAACGGTGGCTTTGTACGTGTGGCATGCACACAGCTTGTTCTCACCATCCCCCTACCTTTAAAGCTTCTGATACAGAGGACCAGAGTGGGCCAGGAACCTGGGTTTCCAATGGGTGATGCTGATACCACCAGTCCCGGGCCCACTTAGAAAACCCGGAGTCTACCAGGCTTGGCGTGGCACTGTTCCCACGGCCCACGGGGAGGCAGCTATCTTTGCCCACCCTCCTGTCCCATCTGGGGGAGGGGAGAGAGCAAGAACTCCGCTGGTGTGTCTATAGAAGGGTTCCGCAGCAGGTTTGTCTCTCTGTCCTCGCCTCCCAATCTGCAGGCAGGGACAGTGGATGGTCTGAGTCTCAGTTCAGTGAGAGGTCTGTTCCTCACAAGCCATGAGTCCTTTCTTCCCTGCTGCTTTCCCATCCTTAGTCCGACCTCCCCCCTCCTCCGTGGGGGTTTCTCAACAATGCTATTTCTAAGATCCACTCACAGATTCAACAAACAGACAAGAAAGCTTTCCCTGCCAAGCCAGAAGCAGCCGAGACAGATTAGAGCCCCAAAGTCCTGCTCTGCCCCAAAGGCTGTGTCTGTGTCCACCAGGTACCTCTGTACCAGCTGAGGGTCCTCATCCAAATCTGAACTACTAACTAGGGGGTCCATCTTCAACCTGACCTCCACACACTAAGGCATGAGCTACATACAGCTGCAATGATGCCTACCAATGCTGCTTGCAGCCCTGGACACTTCCTAGAGAAACTCACCCAGAGCTCAGAGGCCAGGACTCAGGACCAGAAAAGCCGTGAGTTCAATGCATCATAAGCCAGCGGCAGCTGCCTTAGTGCTACTTAGAGCGCTGTGTATGCACTGGAGTATAACTAACAGGTGAAGTCTGAGTTCTCACTGGCTTTAAGAGTCCTTACGAAGGCCAGTGAGAGGATGACGTGGGCAAAGGCACTCACAGCATGAGCCAGGTGACCTGGACCCATGGGAAGGAAGACAACTAACTCCACAAGGTCTCCCTCTGACCTCTGTACACACATCCCTCTTACATGTATCATGCGCACACACAACCAGTAACAAAATAAAGTTATATTTAAAGAGCAATTTAAAGAGTTATATTTAAAGACCTAGGAGTCAGAGCTCAAGTGACATCTGCCCAGTCGAACTAAAGCCCCAAACCTCAGGTACCTAACACATGGTGAAGTGCAGGGTCTGTACAGGCCGGGGCTCCGTGAACCAGCAACCCTTTCCTTTGGTAAGTGTTTCCCTACCACGCTTGCGTCTTGCAGTAGGAACCTGAGACACTGATCAAAGGAACCCAGATTGTCATACACAAGGCTGTACGTCCTAGAGAAGTCCTGGGACACCTGTCAGCCAGAACTGCTACCCACAGACCCATCAATGCTCACTTTTCTGGATGGTAGGGGGTGGAACTAAAGGACAGGTGTAATGATGTAAAGGACCGGTCCCTGACCCGTGGGATAGTTCAGGCTTTCTGCTCATCTCTAACCTCACTGGCCTGGCTGCTCCCAGGTCTGAGAGTCCCAGGAGAAAAAAAAAAATTTTTTTTTTTTCGTTAGTGAAGACACCTCAAGTCCGGATGCAAGGGCCAATTAATCAGGTCAAACTTCCACCTCAATCTAGGCCAAGGCCTCTTAGTAAACTAATTTCACTAGCAGGAAACAGAACTGCACCAAAAATACCTTCCTTCCGAACAAAACATTCTTCTCCCCAGGGAGGAAGCATGAAGTAGAAAGTAGGATTTGACAAATGAATGGCAGGCACACAGAAATGCAGAGTATTTGACTAATCACTTTGAAAAGCAAGATTATCTTTTTACAGTCAACACAAACTTTTTCTCTTTAAAGACTGTTGAGAAGGCTGGGAGTTAGAATACCAGTATCAATAAAAACCCAGGCATTGTGGAGTCTGCAGACAGTAAAGAAAACTATGAACCTTCATCAAAATAATAATAATCCAACTGTTTGGGTGTGCCCTGTCACTGCGGAGCTTGCTTCCCAGCCCCGGCTTGTGCCCTGCTTCCCCAGAATCCCTCTACAATCAGGTGAGAATTAGGAGATGGTTCCAGGCGGAGATCGGTCTACACACCTTTCAAACACTAATGTGCTTGAAATGTCATTGTTTTCTACAGGAAATGACGGGTTAAGGAAACCACTCAGCAAATGTGACTTCATACATCGTTTCTCAGCTCACTGCCCCTTTACATTCACAGAATATTTTTAAAAACGGAATTGTTCATTTTTTTTCCCTGTGGCTCTTACAGGCTGTATGATGGATGCCCTGGGGTTTTCTTGAGATTGAAACCTCAGCTCTTAGCTTTTCCAACGCATTCACCTCTACTTGGATGAGTGTCACCTGCCAACATGTAGACCTCCTGGGGCAGCTGGTCACCGGTGAGGGGACCATCACGTCATAACCACACAGTCCACACTGAGCTAGGATCGTGGCCACCGTTTCTAGGCCAGCACCACTCTCTCCCTTCTGAGTGCTGCAGAGCTGAGTGACACCTAGTAGACTGCCAGGGACAGGGTGCAGAATAGTCCATGTAGGAACTGAAAATCAGGCCCAAGCACCCTCTCTACTGCGTATGAAGTGCCAACTCTGGGTGGTTTACTCAGTCTCTCTAGGACAGCAGTTTCTCAGCTGCCCATGGGAGGTGTCTTCTGGTCTCTTCTGGCCCTGAGGCCAATTGGAAGAATCGTATGAGCTAAATATAAAAGGATGCTGTGAGCTTTGAATTGCCTCACAAAGGTACAGGATGACCTTGCTACTCTCCGAAGTGTCAAAGTCCCACAGAACAAAGTCACAGAAAACATTCAAGTCCTGCACCTTGTTATATAGGGCTGAGCCTGAGGTCTCCAGCCTACACAGGACCCCTCTGTCAAGCCCTTAGTGACACATTGAAGGAAAACCTGCAGACATGCATACCACCAATACTTCCTGTTCATTCCACAAGGAGACACTACTGCTGCCTGTTGACAGCTGTCTCTAAAGGGCATCAGAAGCCAGAACACCGAAGCTGTCACCAACACAGCCATTTATACCATCACTCAGCCCATCTGTAGAGTACTGGTTCACTTCAAGTCCAAACTTATACCATCTACATAGGCTTAACGAGTATGGAAATATACACCCAGGTACAACTAAACCAAGTATCACATAGATCCACAGACAAGGCTGTTTGCTGCGGAGTGCTTTTAAAAATAGCTTTGCTGGGGCATAATTTACCTTCTAAAATTGTACCCATTATAAATATACAGCTCCATGGGCTTCAATAAATTTATACAGATGTCCAACCACCATCTATCTAATCATCAAGATTCAGAACATTTGCATCAGGTCAAAGTGCCCCCCAACCCAAGCATCTCCTTGTCTGTTCACCCATGGTGCTACATGGACCATGACCCAATCCTTTTGATATTGAGCAGTAGCTTTCTGTGTATATTGTGCTTACCCATTTATTCACTGATGAACCCTCAAGTTATATCCAGCGGGCCATTTTGGTTAAGTATTATGAAAAAAGTTGCCATGAGCATTCACATGATTTGTATGTATGTTTTCATATCTGTAGGTAGAGCCTAGAATGGCCAGGCCATGTGATTAACTGTATGTATTTTAAAAGTCCCAAATGCGTGCTAAAATGAGGCTATGTTAGGGTCTGTGGTGGTTTGAAAGAAAATGTCCCCCACAAAGGGAGGGGCACAATTAGGAGGTTTGGCATTGTTGGAGGAAAGTATATCACCATGAGAGTGGACTTCAAGGTCCCTTTTTTCAAGCTTCACTCAGGGTGACAGTCAGTCGACTTGCTGTTGCCTGCAAGATGTAGCACCCTCAGCTCCAGCACCACGTCTTCCTACACACTGCCATGCTCCCCTTCATGATCATAATGGACTGAACCTCTGAAAACCGTAAGCGAGCTACCCTCAATTAAATGTTTCCTTTATAAGAGTTGCCATGGTCACGATGTCTCTTCACAGCAAGAGTAAACCCTAACTACGACAGGGTCTGGTCTCAGAGCTGCAAGGAGGCGTTATAAGACACGGAGTCTGCCAAGTCAAGTGGAACAGAGTAGAGATGCCTAACCAAGCTAAGAACTCCAACTCTTCTCACCTGTCACCTTCTGTATCTTTGTTCCTTCAGAGACAACAATCCTTGGCAGCACCCAAGAACCTGAACTTTTATAACTTACTTGATTGCCTCCAAACCCGTCTGAAGTAGAGCATTTTCCAGATAATGGAAATAATTTTCTCTTTTGGTCAAGAGAAAAACACCAACTCTGCCCCCCAGGAGAAAAAAAAACAATAAAAAAACAACAACAACAAAACTTGACCTTTCTTCTTCATTCCCTCCCACTACCCCAAGGTTTTGCTAGAGACCCGGGTGGCAGGCACTCATGCACTACAGGTTCGGGTCCCATCAATGCACGGCACCACTACTTCTGAGAAAAGCCCTGCTCTGTTCTGGGTGTATCGGATGTGCATCCTTCTCCGTTACTCTCCACCTCTCACTGAACCCAAAGCTCATCACTTAGACTAGGCAGGCCAGCTGACTAGCCAATCCTTGGGATCTGTCTGTCTCAGCTCACCACCTGGAGCTACACGTGTGTGCAGCTATATCCAACTACCTGGGGGTGAGGACTCAAACGTGGGGCAGGACGCTTGCCCAACAAGAGCTCTTAGCCACTGAGCCATCTCGCCAACTCTCATGATTTTCTCATTATCTAAAGTTGGGATTATAGACACGTCACTTTCCAGAGTGAGTGATGGTTGAGACCTTCTGGATAAAACAAAGGGTCCTGCTGCGACCTGGGTACCATTCTGCGGCTGCCCACCCTAATCTCTGTTCTGGTGGGATTCTGCCTCTCCTGTTGTCAGCTTGGAAATCAGCTTACAGAAATGGCTGATGATGAACATGCATGACACAGGTTAAGAAGGCTCAGAAAGAAAACTCAGGAACTACACTCTAGGTAAAATACTTATTATGTTCCCATGGGGGCTGCTCAGAAGGCTATGTGAGAGGGACTGCAGTGTTTTCTTGGGCAGCTGAAGTTGAAGGATACCTTCATGGGGAATGTTCCTCTTTTCATCAAAACAAAAGGCTTCAGAATCCCCTGAACCAAATAGAAGCATTGATTTTTGTTCTCACTAGTCATAGGAGAAGCTCAACAGATTCTTTCAAGAATGAGTTGAAGCAAGAATGCTTAAAAAAAAAAAATCAAAAGTGGCCTGGGGATACATACATGAGAATGGTTATAGGGATAAAGTAGTCATTTCCAATCTTTGCCATGTATGTGCCAGAAGTATACAGAAATACTTAGAAAAAACAGTCAAGCTTAAACCTACAATTCTTCCTACCCCACGTTTACTGATGGATTTGGGACGAGGTACAACCTGGTGAGGTACAGCAGGACTTCTCTTCCCCCATAACTGTAATGCATCACACATTCTGGGAAACACTGGGGAAAAGGTTATCTTGGCTTAAACAGACAGCACCCTGAAATTAAATGTCAGACAGCTCTAACACTCCTCTCCTCAAAAGTCCATGAGTTACCTAAATGACAACCTCCACACCTGTGTGCAATAGCGCCTCCTGTAATTCCACAACCGCCTACCTCCCCAGTGCTATTTGGAGGACAGGCCCAGGATGGCATTCTTTGCTTGCCTCTCTTCCTGACTGTCTTTGCTGCTATGCTTTTCCAGTTCCAGAAGGCTGTCTTCATGGCGGGGTCTCCTCAGGAGCCTGTCTGACCCTCTCCCGGCCAGATTCTTCCTTCTGATGCGCAGAGCACTTTCTTTTCTTCCCCCTGGGGCACTCTGCAAGCTGTGCTTTGCCCTGCGTGCGCTCGTCTGTTCATCACAACCCTTTCTTTCCTTTATTGAATAAATGATGAAGAAGTGAAGGGGCTGAGCCTGGTCTATCCAAGGAGAGAGGTGAGTTGTTGCTACAGCTGATTCTTTAAACAAACAGAGCTTGGGAGTTCATCGCAGGTGAAGACAAGGCAGACCAGAGAAAGTAACTACTAAAGACTACCAAAAGCTACTTAAGACTACTAAAGCTACTACCAAAAGCTACTAAGAGTCTCCAGTGTCCTAGCCAGATACAACTCTAAACAGCAGCCTCCACACCTCCTCTGCCCTCCCCTCCCTGCTAAAATGCCTACAGCAGGGCGGGACCCTAAGCTTTCCAGAGAAGCTTCCCAAACACAAGCATCCTTAGCAGGACTAGGCTGGGACTTCATATGCAAGTTTCAAATGATGAAAGATACACTATAAATATTCTTGGAAATAAAAACCAGTCTTCAATTTTCTGCTACATCTAAGTGCATGATCCTTTTAGTTAACTCATAATGGTAAGATAATCACACCACATAATAATCCTAATAAAAATAATCAAAGCCTCCTCTCCACGTTCAATGCCTATCACTTGCGCGGTCTCAGAAATAGGAGGGAGGGAAGTGTGTGTGTGTGTGTGTGTAGGGGGTGTATATCCTTAAGAAACTAGCAATCTGACAGCTACTAATCTGTCAAAGAAAAAGTGCTTACTGATGCCAGGGATTCCAGAACACAGATCTACTAGGGGTAAGGTAAATAAAGAAGCAAGACCAAACTCCAGCTCATTTTAAAACTGAATACAACCAACAATGAACTAACAGCAATCATGGCCTCACACAGGTAGAGCCCCAGGAATGATGGGACACTCTGGGCTGGGCGCCTGGCACCTGCCTTGGATTTTTGAGGTGGAAGATGTTTTTCTGAAGCTTCCCTGTTCCCAATGGAAAGATAGTGTGCTTTTCAAAGATGGGCTGAGCAGCTCACTCTCTGGCTGTATCAAGGGATAGAATTTAGGACAGAGTTGGTCTGAGAAAAACTGGAGGCTACAAAGACACCCTCACACTAGAATCTTATCCAGACATACTAGCAAGGACAAACATTTCAGGATCTTCCCATCACTTTCTTCCTAAAGGAGTTTATTTCTTCATTGATTCATTTATAAAATTTCAAAGCATTAACTTAAGAGCCACGCCAGAACTGTATTTCCCGTACAAAGGAGCCAGCAAAGGTACACACAGGCTGGAGAGAGGCTGTGAACACATGCAGGAAACACCAGCTTCTATCCTTTGCTGAGAAACCCACAGTTGCTTTAAAACCCAGCTCGTAAAGCATTTTTGTGCAGAAGGCAAAGTTTCTATCAATAACACAATTCCCGTAAGCTAGTCAATAAACAAATGCTGTAAGCTAATCAACACACAAGCTCTGCAAGTTGAAATATCTTTATAATAAAATGAACGGTCCATACTTGGCAAGTCTTTATGCTTCTCTATTTGAGAAGGAGAAGGCTCAGATGGTCAAGCAGTGGCTGAACAAGCATGAGGACCCAAGTTCCAGCCCCAGAATGCATAAAACATGCACCTGGAATCCCAACACCTGGGAGGTGGGGCCAGGGCGTCTCAGGTTCATTGGCCAGTTAGTCTAATCAAACTGGTGAGCTCCAAGTTCAGTGAGGGACAGTCTCAAAAATAAGATGAAGAATGATTGAGAAAGACACCCGATGTCTCTTTGAACCCCTACAGGCACAAATGTACACATGTACATATATACTCATTCACACACACACACATGCACGAGCACATGCACACTATTAAAATATTAAAAGAAGAAGCACACCCCACTTCCTAAAAGGAGAACGTAGAGTATTTACCCTTCTAGCTGCTCCTCTCCTAAGATTAGACGGAGGTTCTTCAGGAAGGACAAGGAGACCAAAGCGTGGGAATGGCGGATCTTCACATAGCCAGTCACCACCTCGATGAGCCCCATGAAGTTCTCCAGTTCTGAGGCAATGTTATCTAGAGGAAGAGGAGTCTGTGTCAGCAAGAGTTCCTCTGGTCAGGTGGCACATTATGGCTGGATTCAGACACACAGGTATGCAGGAAGCAGGTCTTGCTGGAGGGAGTTCAGTGAGAAAGTTGGCACAGGACCAGCTGTCCCTGTCAAGCACACACAGTCTCCACGTTCCACAGGCACACTGGGAAGGGGCCTATGAGGCGGGAAAGCAGACTTCTAGGAGGCTGGATATTGCAGTTGCCAAGCTGATTAACAGAACGTGAAATCAGAAATGCCAGGCTGCTAATTAGCCCCAGCTGACAAACTGAGGGAACGTCTTTTAAATATGCTCCAAGACAAGCAGTCCTGCTTCCACAGTGCCAGGACAGGAGCGGGCAAACCTTTCCCAGTCTCAGGAGGAACAGCCTTTGCTGTACCTGGAGTTGCTAAGATTTGGGGATCTATATTTAAAGACTCCATCCAAGGCCGGAGGGAAACACATTCCGATATTACAGCAAGGATGGCTGCAGGGAGCCGTTTTCTTTGATCTTTTTCCAGCACGGAGACAGGGTTTCTGGTATCCTAGGCTGGCCTTGAACCATGTAGCTGGAGATGACCTTGGACTCCTGATCTTCTTGCCTCCCCTCCCTGGGCACCTATACCTGGCCTGCTTCAAGCTGTCTGTATGTTTAAATCGTTTCTGTATCTCTAAATATTTTACTCTGCTCACAATTACTTCTGTAACCAGAAAACAGCCACCAAAAGTTGCTAATACAACAGGACACAGAAACCATGAGTTTTCTTTTATCACGTTTACCCACCTTTCACACAGGACATAAGAAACATAAACTTCAGTTCAGCTCATGACAAAATTCTGAGACTCTAATAAATCAGGCAAAGTCCACCGAGTGGGATTTTACTGTATGTGATTTGTGAAGGTTGATTCAGATTCTACTTTGGTTTGATACAAATAAAAGGATAGAGAACAAAGCCATACACTCAGTGGCTAAGGGAAACTCCACCTGGAAAGAAGAGGAGGCTGCAGCTAATTCTGTGTGTTCTGTCCCCCAAGAAATGACCTAGGACCTCAGTGTGTGCAAGGCAAGAGCTCTGGCTGTCTTGGAACTCACTGTGTAGACCAGACTGGCCTTGAACGCCCAGAGATCTGCCTGCCTCTGCCTCCCTAGTGCTGGGATCAAAGGCGTGTGCCACCATGCCCGGCAGGTAATAGTTCTTCATGGACTTGAACTTACCAATCACATTTACCTCCCATGACAGGACAGGAAGGTATGAAACAACAGGGTTTATGCATTTTAAAAGGCATATCCCAGGGATAATATTAATTAATAAGTCACTTTTCCTCTCAAACAGTGAAAGACTTTCTTCCCCCGAAGATTTACCAGTACAGATTAAGATAATAAAAATTCTTCTGCCTGTAGTATTCTACCTAGAAACTCTTAGTTCCTCAACCCAGTGGCCCCAGTGGCCGAGAACTGAAGGGGGAACATCTAGGGGCCTTTCTGTGAGTTTGAGGCCAGCCTGGTCTACAGAGTGAGTTCCAGTACAGCTAGAGCCTTTATATAGAAAAACCCTGTCTCGAAAAACCACTCCCCTAACTAAAAACAAACAAACAAACAAACAAACAAACAAACAAAAAAAAACCAAAAAACCAAAAACAAAAAACCAAAATAAAACCAAAAGAAAAAAAAAAAAGACTAGAGAAGAGAAGATTGCAGGGTAATGCTGCCACTGATGGGAAATACTGTTCATAAACGCAATTCTGAAGCAATCTACCAGGAGCATCGTCCATATTCTAAGTGAAAGGGCGTCTACAGGGCTCAGACTGAAGCTTGAGTGGTGGATGGTAAATCTTTGTGGCTCTCAGAAGTAAACCAGGAGATCCACCATTCTTTAAGACTTCCTAAAAACTCACCCTAGTCAATTCTTCCCTGTGCCCAGGCTCCTCAACAGAGACAAGTAACCTAAACCCGCTGGGCTTACAGATGTGCGGATTCAGCGGCAGCTAGGGTGAGTTGACTCACGGGTCTGATCCATCAATGTCTGCTGAGGTTTGTGTGTGTGTGTGTGTCAGGACGGGCCTCTCCTGCGTAAGATGTGACTAACAGAAAGATGAAGGCTGATCCTCTTTACAGGAATAAATGCTGAGCTCGTGGCTCAAACACAGGCTGCCTTTCAATCTGGATTTTATCTTTCAGGGAAATTCACAGGAGAGACGTCACACAAGAGGCTTACTTATAGCTCATGCTGTTTTTCTAAGCCTGTATTTTGGTTGTGACTAAGGGACAGACCATCAGCGCAAGCAAACCCAGAGATCCAGCCACTGGTCTGGTGGAGTGTAATACTTACTGCCCCGCCGGATATTAATGAGCAAATTGCCCTTCAAGATGGTGCATCCTTGGAGCATCTGAGCCGACGTCACCGAATCGATGGTTTTCGTTTTCTTTTCTTCGTCACCACAGACTTTGGGGCAGGGGCCTTCACAGGGGATGCAGTACATGCTGTTGAAGATAAAGAGTGGACCAGAACCACAGAATTGAGTTAATCTTCTTACACAAAAACAAACACAAAAGAACCAGCAAAGTAAGACGGCTTTCTGTTATTAAAGCACCATTTCAGGAAGGAACTGTTCTGAGGCATCCACATGATCACACAGTAGTATCTCCTCCACAGGTCTACCCCAGGGCAAGCCGTTCAAGCTGCAACCACAAGGAGGGAACACATACCAAGTGGGAGGAAAGCATGTTGCTTGTTTCTAGACAAAACCACAAGAAGCATGAGGGTATCATAGGCTTGTGACTGGGGAGCCAGCTGGTCCATGTGGGAGACACAGACTCACAGAAAGGGCATTCTGGGGCTCTGGAAAAGTGGAGCTGCTGTCTCATGAGACCCTTGCCTGCACACCAGAGGAGGCTGGGAAAACAGGCAGGGGTGAGGAAGAGATAGCAGCATCTTTGCCACTAACAGGAGTCTAATTCCCAAAGTCAGAGTGCATAAAGCCCGGGGAGGGATTCCAACAGGCAGGGGGCACAGTGCAGGTCCATTATTTCCTTGCTAAGGCACAAGTGAAATTATATCTTGACAGTGCTTTGCAGAAACTTGTAAATTGATCCAAATGTTGTTTTGCTGCACATACAATAAAAGCCAGGAACTACTTCTGCTTTGTAATGAGGTCCTGGTCCAAATGCTACCCTGAGTGCCACAAGGACTGGTGTGCTTCCTGCTTACTGACCATCATTTAGGAAACAGCAGAGAAAATGCTAAGCCTGGGGCTACACCTTATGAGATCTTAGCTGTATACAGAATCAGGGCTGTGAAGCTGGGTCGATTTCCGAATGAGACAAATGATCCAAACGATCCAAACTTCTGGATGTGTGTGGGATAGCACTGCATTCCAATTACTGTTCTTAAATGAACCTATGAAAACTTCATGAAGAGAAAGAAAATCAGGGTAAAATTATAGCTGTTTTTACTAAAGTCCTCCATTCTCTCCCAAAACATTACACACAGTTTTGTTTTGTTTAAAAGCTTACAGGTAACCAATAGTTCTCTGGTATCTTCCTATCTCTGGTTAGGGGAGTGGGGTTGAGGTTTTCAGAGGGTCCTATAGGAACTGGACCTAGCTAGCCAAAGCTGGGGGCAGTTGGCTTTCCATAATACCACAAGCAATGTCTTGTGGTGTATGAATAATAATGGCTCTCACGGACCCATGTATTTGAATGATCAGTCCCTAGTTGGTAGAACTGTTTGGGAAGGACAATGAGGTAGGTTATTGGGGGTGGGCTTTGAGGTTTTAAAAGACTCATGCTGAGTTCTCTCTCAGCCTTCCTTCCTCTGTCTTCCCGGATTCTATCCTTTGAAACCATAAACCAAATTAAACGTATATTTTTATAAGGTGCCTTGGTCATGGCATTTTACCACAGCAGTAGAAGGGAAACGAAAACAGTTCACATTTCTAGCCTGGGGAGGGGCTTTCTTCTGACTTTTCTTTGTGCTGTGCTTTTCTAATTTAACTACACACCAACCTAGCTCCCCCTGAAAAACAAACAAACGAACAAACACATACACACTTTGAAATAACTACAGCTTCATACACAGAGTTGCAAAGACAGTACAGAGTGTGGTGATATACTGTGTAACCTAATGAACCCTAATGCCTGAAGATCAGAGGACAGAGACAGTTACTTGACTAGACATAGGTCAGGCAGTGGTGGCACACACCTTTAATCCCAGCACTAAGAAGCACACACTCCTTTAATCCTAGGAAGTGATGGCTGGGCGGAGAAAGGTATATAAGGCGTGAGGGAACAGGAACTCACTCTCTTCAGGCTGAGGGTTTCGTAGAGGTAAGAACTAGTGGCTGGCTGTTCTTCTTCTCTAATCTTTCAGCTTTCACCTTGATATCTGGCTCTGGGTTTTTTATTAAAAGACCATC
Source organism: Peromyscus aztecus (assembly GCA_902168405.1). Taxonomy (NCBI): domain Eukaryota; kingdom Metazoa; phylum Chordata; class Mammalia; order Rodentia; family Cricetidae; genus Peromyscus; species Peromyscus aztecus. The sequence goes on along the minus strand of CABHPQ010160676.1, from coordinate 4,223 downwards.
TAAGATTCTAACAACAGAGCACCATGTACCCTTTACCCAACTCTCCCAACTGTTGTTACATCTCACACAATGACAATAGAGTGATTAACACCAAGACTCCAACCCAGCATTAGTGAGGGTTCTGTGTATTTTTCCACCTGTCTAGGATAGATTTTCAAAATCTCCACTGCAATCAAGATTGGGACAACTCCAATACCACAAAGTGTTCCCTTGTGTCACCCATTTATAGCTACCCTCTGCCTATCCTAGACCTCACTATCCCTAACTCCTGATAACTGCTAACCTGTTCCCTGCCTTTAAGTTGAGATTGTTACATAAATGCAGTTATATAGTTCGTGACTTCTGAGAAAGGAGTAGTACTTCATACCGCATCATATCCTTAAAACTCAATCTTTTCATTGCTGAGTAATATCACGTGGGTAAATACACCACAGCCTGCTTTACCACTTTTTACAGGACATCCGAGTTGTCCTCACTTCCTGGTATTACAACTAAAGAAGTTACAAACAACTAACTATGGGAAGGAAATGTTCAGGGTCAACATGACCTATTTTTTTTATTCAAATAGAAAAATCTAAACCACGCCCTCTTTGTTAGAAAGTCTAGGTATGATTTAGCACTTAAAGATGTTTTTATAAGGATATGTTCTGATTACCTATTTATAGTCTTAAGTTTCCTAAAATTCACTCTGGGATAGACAAAGTATAAACAGTATTTTAAAAACACTCTCAAGTAAGTGCTAAATAGGCTTCAAAGGCCAGGAAAAGGACAGCTATTATTTCTTGATGGTGTTTCACTTTACAATGGAGAAGACTGTGAGAATGGGCAGGGAGCAATGGCCCGGAGCTTTAAGACCACACTGCAGGGAAGGAGAAGCAACTCCCATGAGTACACAGCACTCTCACTGTGTGCTGGAGCACAGCTGAATGCCGTGAGTAGAGATAGGAGATAAAGCTGCTGGTCAAACATGGGTATCACAGGGAGGTCACTGACCAGCTAGCTGTCCTTCGCCACTTCCGGCCCCGAAGGGAGGCAGCGTCTGGACTGTGGCTGAGCATCTACCTATGCCAGACCCTGGTCTTTGGCTCAAGATGTGGACTAGTACAGCCCTTTTATAGCCTAAGACTGTGAGTGTCTGGATCTGGAGTGCCCTCAAAGGCCCATCATGCAATGATAAAGGTAGGGCCCCTGGGGTTCTGTTTATGTCTTTCCTCAGGACAATGAGGTTCCTCTTTGGATTCCTGAGCACTGAACGTGCCCTGTGGCTGCTGCTGAAGCCCAACATGAGAGAGACCTAATGGGTCTTCATGAAAAAAATCTACCCTTCTGATGCCCATGGAGATTGAGAGCCCAATATCGCCAGCTTTGGCAAGCATTAATGTAAGCCTAGTAACTGTAACCATGAGACTGGATTCTCCAGAAGAGCTGCCAGCTAAAGTCGTGCTGGGATCAAGAAAAATGGGTCTTGGCGGTACGTGTTACTGGAGATGTATCCATGCCAGTGGATGTCCACACAATCCAGAAGAGAATTTGACATTGCTGCTGCCGCTTTTGCTGTTATAGCAATGGCGCCCACCACTGCTACTCTTTCTGGGATTACCATTTCATAATTGCTTACTACAGCTAGCACAATGGAGACCCTGGCAACAAAAGTAGCTACCACAGTTAGTTAATCTTTCATTCTATTGGGCATGATAAATTTAATTCAGTAGTTATGTACATCTCAATTGGCTTTGAAAATTATAAATTTATAAACTCAAGTTCCAGTTGCTTTTGGGATACTATCTTACAAGGACACCAACGTACAGTATGGCTCATTAAGGAAGGGAATGGCTCAGTTGCCTTTAGCCTACTGGCTATGGGTGAGATAGGACCTCTGTTGGTCTTTCCTGTATTGAAAACACACAGATTGCAAGCCCAGTGCCACTTTGAGATCTTTGGCAGCAATTAACTATGCAGCTCACACACGATTGAGCCTGTATGAAAATGAGTATTCAGAGACGGGTAATGCCTGGGGGGCACTCACCAACCTAAGATAGAGCACCTGTGTGGCCTGGGCAGGCGTCTCCATGACGGGTAAAGTGACCTGCTGACGTCCCATGCAACCCAAGTCAGAAGCTCATTTTTTAATAAAAAGGGGACCTGTAGGGCCCTAGCCCCCGTTTTGGGTAACTGCTGCCTTGCTTGAGCACCTTGACCTTGATATCCTCCCTATGATAATTCCCTGCCAGGTTCCAACCTCCTGAATGCTTAAGAGAAGTTCCTTGTCTGTGTATCCTGAATAATGGGCGTTAACAGATTAGAAGCAAGATTGTAAAACATCAGTAGCGAACTTCTGCCCTCCGGGGTCCTCCTATTGTGCTGTAAGCCTATATTTAAGACCTCCTCCCCCCTTCAATAACTGGCATTTGGCATTTAAAATAAAAAAAATATATATATATATAATTGAATGAATACTGCGAATGTAATCTATGAATACCACAAATGTGATTAATATCATGAGTGTAATTAATGAATATCATGAGTGTAATTTAAAAAATAAATAAATAAAAAATTTTAAAAAAAAGGTAGGGCCCACTGGGAGGGTCTGCCAGTCCTTGGCACATGCCCCAAAGCAATGGAACCAATCAACCTTGGACCAAGACCTCCAAAACCATGAGCTAACCTAACATCATCTTTTTTTCTTTCTAGACAGGGTTTCTCTGTGTAGCCTTGGCTGGCCTGGAGCTCGCTCTGCTCTGCCTCCTGAGTGCTTGGATTAAAGGTGTGTTCGTTCCATCATGGCTCTGCACAATCTTTTTTTTTCTTTTTTTCTTTTTTTTAAATAAACTGATTGCCTCAAGTATTTTGTTACAGTAACAAAAAGTTGACTAACAGAGACTGCCAACACATGAGTAAAATACGGCAGACTTTTCTGGTAGACTGTATTATACAAATCTGAGTTATTACAGTCCCTGGCTTAATTATTTAAAAATATTTAATCTTTTCGTTTTTACTGTTATAATGATTAAACAGGTAGGAATTTGCTTTACATCTTAGCAGTATGAAAGAAATTTCAATCTTTGATTTGATCCAGCAGTCAACTTATAATAGAGACATCTCCAAAAACTACAACGGAATCCTCTTACTAAAGATGTGTTGGACATCTTTTATACAAAGTGACTGTAGCAAAACTACACATTTTGTTCTTGCAGAATTATTAGCCATGCTGGAGACTGGACTGCAGGTCTTCTATGTGCCAGAGACTGCATCTAAGTCCTCCCACAGGATGGGGACTGGATCTAGGGCCTTCCACAAGCTGGGGTCTGGGTCTAGGGCCTCCCACAGGCAGGAGTCTGGATCCAGGACTGCCCACAGCTGGGAACCAGATCTGTGCCTGGATCTAGGGCTTTCTGGATCTAGAACTTCCCACAGGCTGGGGGCTGGTTTGAGGGCCTCCCACAGATAAGCACGAACTGCATCCAGCGCCTCCTAGCTCTATTTTGAGGAATTTAGAAATGCATCTGTGTACAAGATAAGAGGGAGGCAGGGAAAGAATTACCACCTTTCCCCAAGCCCTCTGCTCTGTTCAGGGGCCGGAACAGCAACCCCCAGAACCTCTGATTGTCCTTTGTTTCCAGAGCTATAACATCAAGAACATCAGCCCACGACAAGTTTGTGGACGTACCACTTGTTTAGTCAGGAACATCTCTGCTTCCTCAGAGAAGCCTCAGAGTCCAGGAAGGAAAGCCAACGGCCACAAAGACAACTGAAGGCACCAAAGGGACAGCACTCAGGGGAAGGTGGTTCTGGCGGAAAACATGGATGACCTGACTGCTAGTTCATGTCCAGAGGCCCGGCTTGTACTGAGAAGTGGGAGTCCTGTCCCTGGGCTGCCAGCGTGCTGGTGAGGACTTGTCTTCCCTCCCTCTCACACTGCCCAAGCTCTCACTGGGCTCGAGTAGCAAGCCGGGGAGGAGCGCCTGTGGTTAACTGGAGTCAACCCCTCTCAGGCTTCAACTCCGCAGGAACACAGGGAGCGAGGCTATCCAGACACCTGGCCAGCAGGCTAACCCATACTCTCTAGTGCGAGCCAGGCACTTTTAAAGCAAACAAAGCAAGCCAACAAGAAAAGAAATGGAAACAGAGACTGGTCACCCCAGGACTCTCATGAAAACAAGCTCGGCCAGCGCCCTCCGAGAGCCCCAACTGGAGGAACCTCTGGGTGGTTCCCACCCTCGCGG
>CABHPQ010160675.1:23132-39812 GCA_902168405.1 Peromyscus aztecus | reverse complement strand
ACAAATTGTTGTCAAGGGTTAGGAAAAGGGCTAAGCAAAGGAAATTAGATTTAAGGTTCTTCGTAAAAAAAAAAAAAGAAAGAAAGAAAAAGAAAAAGACAATTATTAGTTTTAAATACTTTACATTGAATTGGATTGTTTTGTATACAAAATATATATATTGAAATTGATATTGTTAGAAAATGCTATATGTATATTTCTAACTGTATTTATACCATTCATTTAACAATGTAATACAATTTTCTGATCCTTGAATGTTATTATTACCAACTATTAGGATGATATAAAGAAATGAAAGTTAGTAGTTAGACATTATAATAGAACTTGTAGTCATTTTAGGTATGTTTTTAAGTTGAGCAGATATATTTTAGATAGACAGGTCATCTTCAAACCCTTCAGAGATCTACAGAATATGGCATTTAAAATGTTTTAATAACTTAGAAAATTTTTCTTTTTTGTTATGACTATGAGACATGTTGGCTCCTGCAGTACCAATCTACCTCAGAGAAAATATGGGCATTGAAAAAACTGCAATTGGAGTTAACTTTCATTGTGGCAAAAGTTAGCCACCAGACAACAAAGTATCCTCGAATCAACTGCTGACAAACAGGACAGACAGGACATGAAACAAAGGACTACTGATTCTTGCCATAACAAGTGTGGTTATGGCTTTATCAAAAGGCATCTTCTGAGGCCAGGACAATATGGCACCATCCCTGAAGTGGCCTTCGCAATCTGGAAAAGGTACAGTGCCTTTTTCTTTGAAGGCAGCTGAACAGGCAATGGGTCGATGGCTTCTGATGTGCAATGGAACAGCAGCTGAAACAGTTATTCTTGAAGAGTAACTAAGCTCAAGCCTCTCAATAGTAGAATGGCAATTAATAGAGGGATGTGAAGAAGAACGGGATGCTGAGATGAACCCACATACACACATAGCCAAGAAGAATGGACAGCTGAATTCAAAAAACATCAACAATTTCCAGAATTTAAAATCCTGAATCATGACATGACACTAGTGGAATTCAGGTATTTCTGCTCTCACCCAATGTGAGGTTGAACTGTTGACTTTGTGTACATCCTACTTCACAAATGAGTCTGTCAGATACGCTAAGCCTATAGGCTGAAGATGATGCCCCAACACTGCGGAGAAACCCCAGATGACTGTCCAGGCAGTTGGCTGTTTCTGTCAACGCACAATTTTTTGGAAGTTGCTTGCATGTACTTCCTGTTTTTATTTTTGTTAGCTAATATTATTTCCTTCTTGGGTCTCTGAAGGAGTTGAAGATTATTTAGTTATAGGTGAAGATTAATTAGGATTGAAAGTGAATTAGATACAATAGGATAGATAATGGAATTATTTTCTCTGAAATTGTTAAATACAAATGGACTAGACATTGTTTAGGTATTTATTACTTGTATATATTATATATATATAGTTTTTCTTATATACTTGTATATATTATATATATAGTTTTTCTTATGTTAGTTATAAGCTTTTTCCTTTTTTTCTTTATTAAAAGGGAAAATATGGTGATATTTTCTTTTGTACTAAAATGTTATTTGTATGTTAATAAATAAAGTTGCCTGGGGGTCAGAGCTATTAGCAAGCCATAGGAAAGCAGGGCGGTGGTGGTGTACGCTTGTAATCCCAGCACTTGGTAGGCAGAGCTAGGTAAGTCTCTGTGTGTTCAGGGATACAGCCAGCATTGGAGACACATGCCTTTAATCTCAATACCAACCATAGAACACATGGAGGTCTATACAGACAGGCCATGATGAGGCGGTCATGTGGTTGGGTTTACAACCAATGAGAAGGCAGAACAGAAACTCTATATAAAGACTTTAACACGGGAAGTAGCTCTGGTTCGGAGAGGTAGGACCACCGCAGGAGGAAGGGTAAGGTTTTAGCTCTTAGCTCTGACCTCTTGGCTTTCTTCCTTCCATTGGTTCTGTGTTTTTTATTTAATAAAATGGTTGGTTACATCTACAGATGGAGTCACTGAAACAGCTCCAGATGGAGAGGGACCAGTATGCAGAGAACCTGAAAGGAGAGAGTGCCGTGTGGCAGCAGAGGATACAGCAAATGGCAGAGCAGGTGAGGCCCGGCCCCTGGTGTGCTTGCTCTTCCTGCGCACCAGTAGGGTGCAGCTGAGGGGTTAGGGGCTTCAGTTTTACAGAGGTGGGACTGGGACTAGATGATACCTGAGAGCTCCAGCTTTTTCCCTATGCCTTTGGGCAGGTGCACACACTGAAGGAAGAGAAGGAACACAGAGAGAGTCAGGTACAAGAGCTGGAGACCAGCTTGGCAGCACTCAGGAGTCAGATGGGTGAGTAGGGCAAGGATGACCTGAGAACAGGAGTGGGCCCAAGAGCCATGAAGGTGGCTTCCATTGCCCTGGGGAGGCAGGCGGGTGCAAGGGCATTGTAGCAGAGGGCAAGGGGTCTCTGCCAGGAGGTGGCAAGTCTTGTCCCTCTGAGCATGTGTCCTGTGCAGAGCAGGGTGCCATGCCTACTGCGCCGCCGCCCCCCCCCCCCTGCAGGTGACTGAGCATCACAGAACTGTACTAGAGCGGCTTAAAATGCTTACCTCTTCTTAGACCCTGACAGGAAAGAAGCCAAGGCTTGGGGCAGGAAGCCTGGCTCGAGCTCACAATGGAGCCTATCTGAGAAGCCAAGGGTGGATCTCCTCACTGTGCCTGCTTCCTTTCTCAGAGGAGCCACCACCCCCAAAGCCTCCAGCTGGGCCTTCTGAGGTGGAAGAACGGCTGCAGGGAGAGGTTGAGCAGCTGCAGAAGGACCTGGAGAATCTGATGGGACAGCTGAAGGCCCAGGTGCAGGACAATGAGAGCCTGAGCCTCCTGAACCGGGAGCAGGAGGAACGGCTGCTGGAGCTGGAGCGGGCGGCCGAGCGCTGGAGTGAGCAGGCAGAGGAGCGCAAGCAGATCCTGGAGAGCATGCAGAGTGACCGCACCACCATCAGCAGAGCACTGTCACAGAACCGAGAGCTAAAGGAGCAGTTGGCTGAGCTGCAGAACGGCTTTGTCAGGCTGGTGCGGAGCCTGCAGGCCCTCCTTACTCACAGGGAACACAGCCCTTCTGGTCAGCACTTGAAAGGGATGGGGTGCTGTCCACCTCACGCGCAATGGTTGTGAGTGGTGAAGGCACCCTGCAAGCCAGAGCTCCCCGGTGTGTGGGAATGATCCAACAGTCTTCCCTGCTCTGTGGGAGGAGGGGCACATGCAGGTGTCTAGACCAACAAGAACATGAAGATTACCAGTGCCCTGCAGTCAGGGCAGCATGTCAAAAAGGAGCTGACAAGAGGCTGGGGGAGCTGCAGGAGATGGTAAACCCATAGAGGTAGAGGCAAAAAGATCAAGCGTTCAACATCACCCTCAGCTACATAGTGGGCACAGCCTGAAATGAAACCCTGCCTTAAAAATGACACAAAACGGGCTGGTCAGATGTCTCAGTGGGCAAAACTGCTGCACAGACCTCATGACATGCGTTCAATACTTGGAATCTATATAAAGGTAGAAAGAGAACCGACTCCACACAATGTCCTTTTATGGAAGACTATTAACCTGTGAGTCATCTCTCCAGCCCCCATTTATTCTGTAACCACCGCATTCAGCTACCCCCATTTTAAAGGCTATGGTATAGACAGGACTTGGCCAGGTGTGTCTGGATGCTGTTGCCTGCACCTTCAGAAGTCAGAGAGAGAGGCAAATCCAATAGCAACCAGTGTCCAGGAAGGCATTCCTACTCTGGTTGCCCCAGAGGTAGCAGAGATGAAGCCTGGCCTGGCATAGTATCAACAGTTCTGTCCAGTGGGCAGTCTGCAGGGTTGAGAGTATTCCTAGGGCACAGAGCACAAAGACTCCATCTGGCCTCAGGCAGTACCCAGACGCTGTCCACCCCCTGCTTTGCACTAGCCTGAACTCTGCCTGTGTCTGGGGACAGGCTGCTGACCCTTGGCATTCCTGCAGAGACCCTATGAGACAGAAACAGACCAGGCTTTCAGAACGCATGCCTGCTGGTAGGAGGAATATCACCAAGATTATCTGCCATGAATGCAGGGTGACACTTCACATGCCAAAAGTTGGCTGACCCTGCCCCAGCCCTAGCTGTTTGGCTCTAGGGCCCTCATTCCAACTGGGTTAGGACAGAACCCTTTTTCTCTTCCTGAATGAGAAGCCTCCATACCCTTGTCTGTACAGAACCCTACCCCCAACCTCAATCATCTCTAATTCCCACTCAGGGGCTGGATTTTCTCTATTTATAGCTTGGCACCAGACTAGATCAGACAAAGATGATCTGAAGTCAAGTTTCTCAGGCCTTTTGAAGGCAGAGATTTTATTGGTAGGGAGAGTCACTGTTCCCAGGATGTCCACCCAGTCTGCTCTGGCTTTTCTGCACAAGGTCCTGACAGGTACCAACAGCTTGAATAAGCTCCTTGGGGAATAGCTGAGCTTTTGCAGACTCTCCCCTCCACCTTCATCTGGTTCTGTTACCCATCACCTGCAGATCCCAAGTGTTCTGCTTGGTCTCTGATATTACTCTTCCCATCTGCAAAGTAGAGTGATGGTCCTAATGTCCCAGGAATGTTATGGGATTGAAATGGGTTCTTGGATGTGAAAAGTCTCTATATTAGGCCCATGGAAGGCACTTAGAAAGATAATTTCTTCCCTTTGGCTTTCTCTGCCCCCTCCTCAGGCTGCTGCCACACCATCATCTGAATCTCACTGTCAGCAGATTTGGTGAGTCAACTGGGAATTCTTAAAGGGAGGAATTAGTTAAAAGAAAGTTTTTTCCCACATTAAAAAATGGGAAACATTTTTTACAATGGAGGGCGTTTGGTCTCTGTTTGATAATACATTGGACAATCTAAAAATGGAACAACTAAATGAGAGGATAATTAATGTTGATGGGATAGATATAATGTCAATTATAAATATTACTTGTTTGATCATTAAAAAGTTGGTTAATATGAGTGCCAAGATAAAAGTTTTAGAAAAACTTGTTAAAACAGATCATAGAGATATTCAACCCAGACAGAAGAATTTAAAGGAGAACCAATGTCAACATTGCATTATAAAAGTACAGAAAAACAGCCTAAGGCTTTCAAACAGCCAACCCTAATCTATCCAGTAACCTTACAGGAACTGCCAAATACTCAAAGCTGTGTAAGAGCTGACTGGATTCCTGTGCAAATGTTAGATTTGAGGAGATTCAAAGATGCAATAATCTCATATGGCATCCACTCATCTTTTGTGAAGTAGATATTAAACTCACGGTCAATTTGTAATAGAATTATCCCTCAAGACTGGAGAGATTTGGTTACAGCTGTCTTAGAGGCTGGTCCCCAGTTACAATGGAGGACTTGGTGGAGGGATGAAGCTAAGACCATTGAACAATAGAGTAGAGCTAGAGGTCTTGAAATCTCCCAAGATCAACTTCTTGGAGAGGGAGATTATGCTAGTGTAGAAAGGCAATCTCAATATGATGACCACACCCTGGCTTTATGCCAAATGCTTGGGACAGAATTGAAGAAGTAGGAAAGAAAATTGAGTCATTTACAAAAGTTATACAGGGCCCAAAAGAAACCTTCACTGATTTCTTACAAAGGCTGTCTTCAGCAGTAAATAGAATGATACCAAATTCAGAAGCTAGACAGATAATAATTGAATCTCTGGCTTTTGAAAATGTCAGTGCACAATTCAAGAGGGTAATTAGGCTGTTAAATGCAAGATCAGCACTCTTGGAGGAATGGATCTGAGATACAATTAATATTGAATCTCATGACCATGATGACGCTTAGATAGGAGAGGTGATTTCCAGAGGTTTGAAGAAAAATAGTAATGTCAAATATTTCAATTGCGTAAACAAGGTCACCAAAAAAGGGACTGTAAGCAGGGCATTCCTAGAAATAATGTTTTCTTAAGGAATAATCCCAACAGAATGCCCCTCCCTTCTGGATGATGCAGAAGCTGTGGCAAAGGCAGACATTGGACTAAAGCATGTAGATCAACAAGGGACAGACAAGGTAATCCCTTACCTTTGCTGTTCAGAAACACCCTGAGTGGCCTCTCACAGGCCCCCATGTCAAATTTGGTTCAGTCCTTTCCTGTCATCACGGAAGAAACTCCTTCCCAGAGCAATTAAAGAACTCAATGCCTATTGTAAAAAACCATAATGCTCTGGATGATAGAACAGCTATAGAAGAGAGAACAAAAAATTCAGGAGAAACCTTAAATCAAAATTGATAAAGATTAGATAGGGAACGATGGTGATATTTTATTTGTACTGAAATGTGATTTTATTTGTATGTTAATAAATAAAGTTGCCTGGGGGTCAGAGCTAATAGCAAGTCATAGCAGAAGTCTGGCAGTGGTAGCACACACCTTTCATCCCGATCACATGACAGACAGATCTCTGTGTGTTCAAGGATGCTACCAGCATGGAGACACATACCTTTAATCTCAATACCAACCATAGAAGACCTGGAGGTCTGTATAGATGGGCAGTGACAAGGAGGTCATGTGGTTGGGTTTACAACCAATGAGAAGGCAGAACAGAAAGTCTATAAAAAGACAGATACACAGGAAGTAGGTCTCTTGCTGAGGAGGACAGCAGCGGTAGTGGAGGGTAAGGTTTTTAGCTCTTAGCTATTGCTCTGATCTCTTGGGCTTTTAACTCCGCAATTGGCTCTGTGTTTCTTATTTAATAAGATTGTTCATCTACAGGGAACCTCCTCAAATTTAGGGTTGGGGAAGGGTTTTGTTTTTGTCTTTCAGGGGAATGAAGGCTAAGAAATCTAAAGAACACTGGACAAATGAGACATCTGAAGAAAAAGGAAAAATCACCAAGAAAAAATGTCCCACAAAAAAAGATTTTCTGCAATGAACCATGACCATGCCTAACAGCAACTTTTAGGTCTCCAAAAAGATGATGGGACCCCACAATGATGATTCCATCAGGACAATGATAATGCCACCAAGCTGACAAATACCATCCAAAGATTGGCTTTGGACTACAAACTGCTCAGGACAATATCTAGATGGCTAGCTGAGATGATACATACAGCCTCACAGTCTACTCCAGTCAGGACTTGACCATAATCCTAAATTTTCTTTGTGTCCCCATAAGAACACCAGCACTCCCAGTCAACAGGAAGTAGCCTAGAAAACTACAGCCATATTTCCAAAAAATGAATTATGAATGTTTGTCTTTGTTTAGTGGTTGGTTAAAAATTGTTATTAGTCATAGTCAGTATCTTTCTAAAAGAAGAAATGGAGGTATAATATAGAAATGTATTATATAGAAATGATAGGATAAAAGGTAGATTATTGAATCTACTCTGAAAAGAAAAAAAAGAGGATATAGATATAATAAGATAAAAGGTAGATTATTGAATCTACTCTGAAAAGAAAAAAAGAGGATATAGATATAATAAGATAAAAGGTAGATTATTGAATCTACTCTGAAAAAAAGATAAAGAAATGATGGATAAAGGGTGGATTATTGAATCTATTTTGAAAAGAAAAAAGAGAGAATATGGATATGATAAGATAAAAAGGTAGATTATTGAATCTACTTTTAAAAGGCAACTACTAGTTTTAAATATTTTACATTGGATTGAATTTTTGTATATTGTATACAAATTATGTATAATGATACAAATTTGAGATTGATTTTGTTAGAAAATACTGTACATATATTTCTAATCTTGTTCAAGGTATTGTACCTATATCTCATTTAACAATGTAATTTTCTAGTCCTTGAAAGTTATTATTACCAACTAATTAGAATATAAAGAAATGCAAATTAGTAGTTAGTCATTACAATCAAACTTGTCATATTAGGTATGTTTTTCAAGGTCAAACAGAAATATATTTTAGATAGACAGGTCATCTTCAAACACTTCAGAGATCTACAAAATATGGCATTTAAGATGTTTTAATAACATCAATTCTTTTTTTTATGATAATGAGACATGTCTACTCCTGGTAGCACCAATATACTTTAGAGAAGATGATGGACATTGAAGAAACTCCTTATGGAGTTTACTTTCTTTGTGGCAAAAGTTAGCCACTGTGCAAGAAAGTGCCCTTGCCTCGACTGCTGACAGTATGCTGTCCAAAATGGGCAAGCAGGACACAAACAAAAGGACTGCCAAACCTTGCCAAGACAAGGTAGGAAGGCCTTTTAGAAAATCCTGCTTCACAGATGAGTCTGTCAGATATGCTAGGCATGTAGGCTGAAGATAGTTGCCCCAATGTTGCAGAGGAACCTTGGGTTACTGTCCAGGCAGCCTGCTGTTTCTGTCATTTCTCACATTTTTTGGAAGTCACTTAACTGCACTTCCTGCTTACTCAGTTAATATTATTTCCTTCTTGGGTCTCTGAGGGAGTTGAAGACTAAATAGTTACAGTTTTCCTTGTTAACAAATTCAGAAAATAAACTCACTACAGAGGTGTAAAGTGTATAAATTTGAAAGGCATCAAAAGATAGTTTTCAGTTGGTAATACAGGTTAGGGTAGAATGTGAATTAGTACAACAATTTAGACTCACCAAAATAGGTGATATAAATAATAGAATAGTTTCTCTGAATCTGTCAAATGTTAATGGTCTGGACATTGTTAATGTAATTCTTGACTGTATATATTGTATATACTTATTGTACTTACTGTATATAGTTTTTCTTATATTAGTTATAACCTTTTATTATTTTAGACAAAAAAAAAAACGAGAAATGTGGTGATATATTGTATACCCTAATAAAGCTTGCCTGAGGATCAGAGGACAGAACAAGCCACTGGATTAGACATAATCTAGGCAGTGGTGGCACACACCTTTAATCCTAGCACTTGGGAGACAGAGCTCTCTCTTGATCTCTGTGAGTTAAAGGCCACCCTGAACTGTATGAGATTGACTCAGTCTATGAGAGAAAACAGAGCCAGGCAGTGGTAACACACACCTTTAATCCCAGTACTGGGAAGCACACATGCCTTTAATCCCAGGAAGTGATGGCTGGGAGGAGAAAGGTATATAAGGTGTGAGGAGACAGGAACTAAAGGTTCTTTTTGGCTGAAGCCTTTCAGTTGAGGACTCAGAGGCTTTCAGTCTGAGGATTTGTGGAAACAGGTTCACCTGAGCAGTTGGTGAGGTGAGATTGGCTGTGGCTTGCTCTGCTTCTCTGATCTTTCAACTTTCACCCCAATATCTGGCTAAGGATGTTTTTTTTTTTATAAGACTGTTTTGAATTTGAACAACAAGGCAGAGAACCCTAACTAATCTGAATGCTGACCTAAGGTGGTGTCCTCCATCTGCCCTCTCAAAGACCTTGGGTTAGAGCAAGGCCAAGGTAAACAATGAGCATAACTAGACATTCATGGCATTCTCACTGTCTTAGTTAGGTTTTTACTTCTGTGTAAAGACTATGACAATGTTAGTTAGGCTTCTCTAGATTAACAGAATTTATAGAATTAACATATAAAAGGGATTTATTAGAATGGCTTACAGGCTGTAGTCTAGCTAGTCCAACTGTGACTGTCTACCAATGGAAGACCCAAGAATCCTGTAGTTGGTCAGTCCATGAGACTGGATGTCTCAGCTGGTCTTCAGTATATGCCAGAATCCCAAAGAAGGAGGCTCTAAGGCCAGTGAAGGAATGGAGTTGCTAGTGAGAACGAGAGCAAGCAGGCAAAGAAAGAGAGCTTCCTTCTTCCGTGTCCTTTATGTAGGCTGCCAGCAGAAGGTGTGGTCAGATTAAAGGTGGATCTTCCCACCTCAAAGATCCAGATTAGAAGTGGGTCTTCCCATATCAAATAATGTAATTAAAAAAAAACTCTCACAGGTGTGCCTAGCCATTTAGGTTTTAGTTAATTTCAGATGTAGTCAAGTTGACAACCAAGAATAGCAATGACCAAAAGCAACTTGAGGAGGAAAGAGTTTATTTCAATTTAGCTGTAGTCCTGACCCGTCCAGCAGGCCAGGTTATTTAATGGGACTCGAGGAGGCACCTCCTAAAAACCAATGGGGGCGAGAGAGAAAGGAGACCAGGTGCATAAAGAAAGACAGAGTCAGTCTGCGTCACATCAAGGTCTTGTTTGCAAGGGGAAGCGGGTTTATATATGCTGGTGGATAGGAGAAATGAGGGGAAAAAGGGGGATGGAAGTTTGAAGAATAGAGTCAGGGAGGGGTCTCTTTGGTCCAATGCTTGTGAAACTGACCAACCGAACATAGTCCAGGAAGTTAATCTAAAAGTACATTAATCTAAAGGTACATTTTGTGGTTTTTCCGGGAGTTATTGTTTTTTGTAACTTAGTAACGGTTGTCAAGGGTATAGTACGTCAGATCATCCAAGCAAGAAAGGTCACAGCGCAGTCATCCGACTTTAGGTTCCCAACATAGTCCATCATGAAGGATGCAAAGTCCATCAGGGCAGAAATGCAAAGGCAGGAACTGAAACAGAGGTCATTGAGAAACCCTTCTTGCTAACTTGCTCCTCATGGTTAGCTCAGTCTGCTTTCTTCAACCCAGGACTAACTACCCAGGGGTGGCACCACCCACCATGAGCTAGGCCCTCCCATATCAACCATCAATTAAGAAAATGCCTCCACGGGCTGTTCTGATGGAGACAATTCCTCAAATGAGAATATTCATCTCAGGTTTGTGTCAAGTTGCCAGAAAACACCAACCAGCACACTTGCCTTAGGTGACAGGCATCAGAGAGCAAATTTATTCCCTCCACTCTCTCTAGTCCGATTGATTGGTAGTGGCTGTCTATGTGGGTTGTCCACCAGGCACAGTGCAAAGCAATGTCTGTAAAGAGAGTAAGATGTCAGTGGGTGGAATGTATGCCACACTTGTCCTTTCTCTTATAGAAGAAAGTCTAGATAGTCTCCAGTCTTGCGTGCTGGATTTGCATGATATGTATGACTCATCTTTCTGTTTATCTTCTCATGCTTTTAACCTTGACTTCAGCTATGTGGCCTTGAGTTACTAAGATGAAAAAATGACCATTGTCCTCCACTTGCTTCTTAGTTTCATCCATGATTACTGACATCCACACATCCCAAGATGTGTTCATTCTTCTCTTATGATAAACACTGACCAAGAGCAACTTAGAGGAAGGGATTATTTCAGCTTATTCTGAGTTGCAGTCTGTCACCAGGGAAGTCAGGGCAGAAACTCAAGCAGAAACCTGAAGCCATGCAGCTTCACCTCTGACCAGGAAACTCACACAGCCAAGTGCAGCAGTGCCGTGGAAGATGCCACTAGCCAGCTGGCTGGCTCATACTGAATGTGTTCAAGTACATGAACCTATGACAGACACTTCTCATTCAGACCACCACAAGCCACTATACATTTGTGCATGCAACTATGCACACACATGTGCATACACCACATGTGTATAAGCATGGAGGGTGGGATACATAGATAAAGCCAGGCGGTGGTGGCACACACCTTTAATCCCAGCACTTTGGAGGCAGAGCCAGGCAGATCTCTGTGAGTTCAAGGCTAGCCTGGTCTACAGAGTGAGATCCAGGACAGGCACCAAAACTACACAGAGAAACTCTGTCTTGGAAAAAAAAAAGATACGTAGATAACGCTACAGTAAAACAAATTCTGGTGGAATTGCAGGATCACAAGTTAAAGCAACTTGAGGAAACTGCAGAGGACGGTTGCCTAGGGATTCTTGGAACCACGTGAGGGTGTGCTTCTGCAGGAGGATTCCTCCAGGGTAACTGTAATTGGAGCATGCCTTCTGTGCAGTACCTTCTAGAAACCTCCCTTTACTCCCTAGTCTTAGCTTCTGAAACCTCTTGAGTTAAAGGCTGCTCCCTAAAATGGAGCTAGGGCCAGCAAGATGGCTCAGTAGGTTAAGGCATCTGCCACAAAGCCTGATCACTTGAGTTTGATTCATGTGACCCACAACATGAAAGGAGAGATCTAACTCCCAAAAGTTGTCCTTTTGACTTCTGCATATCTGTGTATATGTACACACACACACACACACACACACACACACACACACACACACACACAAAATAAATGGAGCTAGAGTAAGCCAGAATGGCTTGGGAGTGACAAATGGTCCCATTCTTATTATTCACAGCCTCCGCTCTCACTTCCAGTAAGCTCCCATGTCCAAGTAAAAACAGCCCACCCACCTCAGTATGTAATTGCTGCAGGACAAGCCCTTAACCACATTTCCAACTTGACTGACACTACCAGACCAACTCAAGATCACTTAAACAAGGAGTACTGGGTGGAATGGCCCAGGGCTGCATATCTGGAGGCATAGCCATCATTAAGACCCAGAGTCTTGCTGTTTTTGCTCAGCACCCTCACCATTGGCTTCAGCCTCCAGGGTTCAAGATGGCTGCAACAGTTCTGGACATCATGTCTGCACCATTGGTGTCCAGAGGTAGGAAAAGGACTGCCTGGTACTTTGCAGTAGTCCCCTTCAGACTGTTCCTTTCTCTTTCAGAATCAGAATGGATTACAAACCTCCCTCAGACTGTATGATCAGCTTAGACTCTGACAGGGGTTACCTGAGCATATTAGCAAATTAGTAAATAGACTCTAGGACAAAGCCAGGTCCAGCTGGGCAGTGTTGGCACACACCTTTAATCCCAGCACTTGAGAGGCAGAGGCAGACGGATCTCTGAGTGTTTGAAGCCTATGTGGTCTACAGAGCAAGTTCCAGGACAGGCTCCAAAGCTATACAGAGAAACCCTGTCTCAAAATCAAAACAAAACAAAATGGCAGGTCTGTCTGCAGTGAGGGAGGAAGGAAGCTGGCAGCTAGCAGTGTGGTCACATCAGGATCTCCTGAAACACACACTTTTTCAATCCCTGCAGATTTGCCTTACTCCTTAAGATCAGTTGCTAACTCCTCCAGAAAGCCCTCCCTTTTGTCTCTGGCTTCCCCAGAGAACCAGACTCCACCTATAGCTCTGGTCATGGTTGCAACCATATACTTCCATGAGTCATTATTTGAATTCAGAGAAACTCCACCCTGAATCCCCAGGATGCAGAACCTGGCACAGGGTTCATGACGTTTTCTTTTCTTCCTCTTTTTTTTTTTTTAAACAGTACTGGGGGTGGAACCTCAGTCTTCACACATGCTAGGTAAGTACTCTATAACTGAGCTATAACCTGGCCCCAACAGACAGTTAACTAGACAAATGGATGAGTGGGATACAGGAAGGGATGCTGAGTCTAGCAGGGGCCTCACACATTCTCTGGGTCATGGAAATTGTTGAGGCATCTTAGGCGGAGCTCAGCAACTGAGCTCAAGAATAACTTTCGTAAGTAGCTGGGAGGTGCCAATGGAGGGTAATTTTATTTTTCTCTTGGTCTTCCCAGCTGAGTTAAATCTTTTTAAATGATACCATGAGCATCACTTATAAGAGGTTTTGTCATTTTTACCAAGACAAAGCTTTTACTTTTAAAAAAAATGAAGGAAAACAACCATTTTTTACTATGGGGAATGTAGAATTTGTGGGGTTCTATGAATTCCTTCCTTCCTTGTCTGGGACTCCCCTGAACCCATCAGGAGCCCCTATAGCATCTAGGACCCCTCTTTCTGCTTCCCCAGTAGTTCCAAGTTTGTTGAAAGACCCAAAGGGTGTGCAGGGCTCAGAATTAAAACCAAGGTAAAAGATGATTCTTGATGAGAAATGACACAGGTGTGCACTCTTTGTTGCTTTGATAAAACCTTGACCAGAAGTAACTTGCATGTGTTGCAATTGGGGAGACATTTTAGCTTATAGGTCACAGTCCATCACTGAGGGAAGCTGAGACAGGAGTTCAAGGCAGGAACAGAAGCAGAGACCATGAAGAAAGGCTACTTACCAGCTTGTTCTCCATGGCTCACTCAGCTGCTTTCTTTCTTTCTTTTTTTTTGGTACTTGAAAAAGATTTAATCACCAGTAACTGATTGTTCTGAGGCAAAGAGCCATCTCTCTGTATTTTAGTTAAAGAAAACTCATTAAGTCTCCTGCTGCACTGTCTTTAAGATTGAACCCGGGGCTTCACACATGGTAAGCAGGTGCTGTACCACTGACCTATGTCCCCAGCCCCCTCCCACAAGTCTTTTGGTTAATGGCTTTGTGGTGTGTTTTCCCTCAGCTGCTTTCTTATACCACCCAAGACCTCCTGCCTAGGAGTGACACCAGCACGATGGGCTGAACCTTCCCATTTGAATCATGAATCAAGAAAATGCCCCCCAGACATGCCCACAGCCAATTTGATGGTAATCCCAGAAACAGTAGCAGCGGTGGCCACCTCTGTTATAACAGCAACAACGGCAGCAGCAATGTCAAATTCTCTTTTGGATTGTGTGGACATCCACTGGCATGGATACAGCTCCAGTAACACGAACCGCCAAGGCCCATTTTTCTTGATCCCAGCACGACTTAAGCTGGCAGCTCTGCAAAAGAACAACTAAGAACCATAAAGAAAAAACAAGCAGCTCACAAGGAGCATAACTAATGGTCTTATAATGGCTACATTTAGGCTCATAAATTTTAAGGTATCTTCAAAGGGGGCTAAATGAATTTCAGGAGGCCAATAAATGTTGCACAGAGCCACTCCTGAAAAGTAGGTACTACACCAGCTTGAAAAGGATTTTGAAAATGAAAAGGCTTAGCTGACATGCAACTGTTAACAAATGGAGGTCAGTGACCTTCAGGGTTATCCTTAATCTCCAAAGTGTCTGGGTGACACATTCTCAAACATGCTTGAAAAAGCAGTTACCATACATTACCTTCTGGAGAATCCAACCACATGGATACAGTTCCTAGGCTTACATTAATACTTGCCAAGGCTGGCCATATTGGGCTCTCAATCCCCATTGGCATCAGAAGGGGAGAGTTATTCACAAAGGCCCAATAGGTCTCTGCCATGTTGGGCTTCAGCAGCAGCCACAGGGTGCACTCAGTGCTCAGGAATCCAAAGAGGAACCTCATTGTCCCGAGGAAAGACATAAACAGAACCCCGGGCCCACACCAGTACCAGATCGGGTCTCCTCCAAGTGCCAGTAGAAAGATCCTTCCATCGCTCCAGAGGGTGATTTGCAACAGGAGCCCTCCAGTGCTTATCTGCAGTGGATACTCCAGCAGAATCCACTGATAAAAAATTTAAAATATATAAAACAAGGGAAAGAATAGAATGTGGAGAGGAATGATGAGTCCCTAGTTCCCCCTTTTTACTTTAGCAAAACATGTTTGTTTGGTTTTTTTTTTAATAGTTCAAATTTTTCTTTTCTTTTTTCTTTTTTTAATTAATTAATTTTTCTATTATCAGCTTGATACAGTATGTATTCTTACCTTAATAGTGAAATGTTTCATTGAGGCTTGCTCAGTAATTGAGTAAAACCAAAACTTATTATGAGCCATGGTCATCTTAGGGTCCCTGATGCTATATATAAAGCCTCCATGGTTCTGTGGGTTGCAGTCTGATTGTTCTTTATTTTATATCTAGAATCCACTTATGAGGATTCTATATATAAAATAAAGGACCATGTTTGTCCTTCTGGGTTTGGGTTACCTCACTCAGGATAATTTTTTTCTAGTTCCATCCATTTATCTGCAAATTTCATGCTTTCATTGTTTTTCTCTGCTGAGTAGTACTCCATTGTGTGTATATGTACCACATTGTTTATCCATTCTTCAGTTGATGGGCATCTAGGTTGTTTCCAGGTTCTGGCTATTACAAATAGTGCTGCTATGAACATAGGTGAGCATGTATCTTTATGGTATGAATCAGCATTCCTTGGGTATGTGCCCAAGAGTGGTATGGCTGGGTCTTGAGGTAGTTCGATTCCTAATTTTCAGAGAAACTGCCATACTGATTTCCACAGTGGTTGTACAAGTTTGCATTCCCACCAACAGTGGAGGAGTGTTCCCCTTGCTCCACATCCTCTCCACCATTGACTGTCATTAGTGTTTTTGACAGGTGTAAGGTGGTATCTCAGGGTCGTTTTGATTTGCATTTCTCTGATGACTAAGGATGTTGGAGTGTGTTTTCAATCTATGGTAATGACAAGTATGGGATGAGATCATTTGTAAGTTCATCTACTTTTTTTTTTTTTTTTTTTTTTTTTAGATTTTTTGAGATGGGGTTTTACTGTGTAGCCCTGGCTGTCCTGGAACTCACTATGTAGACCAGACTGGCCTCAAAATCACAGAAATCCACCTGCCTCTGCCTCCCAAGTGCTGGATCAAAGGTGTGTGCAACCACAGCCTGGCCAAATTCATCTACTTTTTCATTCATCCACTAATTAGCCATGTTCTCCACATCTAGTATACTGGGAACATGGGCAGCAAAGTGATAGCTCTCATCTGCCCTATTACCAGGGAGACAGACACAGATAGTCCTGACAGCCACTCAAACCATGGTGGAGGCCAGTTGAGAAGAGGGTGGCTGAGGTGGAGCAGAGGCTCACTATTATGGGAGGAATGGGACAGAGGAAGTTTTGAAGGACACATGGAAGATTGCCGGGGTGAGACGAAATGGAAGACATTCCCGGAAGAGGGAACAGCTGTGTGGACAGAACAGTGCATGGAGACAGAGGTTCAGCACACATGTGGGGTCACACAGACAGAGGTCCAGCACACATATGGGGTCACACAGAGGTCCAGCACACATGTGGGGTCACACAGAGGTC